>JAKTVG010000358.1:0-75153 GCA_030557085.1 Candida gigantensis
CAACTACAGGGTCTCTTTTTAGTTATCTACTCATGTCAAAACTCTTTTTGTGGTCCCCTCCTGTCTTGATTAGAAGCGGGGGGGAGCAGTACTGGCTAGTTAACGTTTGGATGGTTGCTTTAAGCTTTTTACACTAAAACAATCCAAATCAAAAAAAAATCAAAAAAATCATACGATCTGATTTTAATTTTAAGTTTTCTTGATTAATATTACTGGTACCAAAAAAACGAATCAAGTACTATAAGGGTTTGCCTATTGTATTAAACTATTCTCAAACAACTTTCCATAACTCAGGGCAAGAAAAAAATAAAATGAGGAATGGAAAATAGCACAAAATAAATATACAAACTGATTATGTGTGTGAGAAGGCATATTCCATGCTTCATCAATGGAATATGTAAATTTGGTACCTCTTTTTCCTCCAATTGTTCTAGAACACCTTCATGAAAGAATCTAGAAAACAAAAACAAAAAAAGGATAGGCAATGACTTTCGAAATAAACAACAACCATCATCCAAGAAATATTTTTGCATCACAAATCTTTCTCAAGAACAATTACGAGAAAAGATAGCTGCAAATCATCAGTTGACAACAAGAACGGTAATAATAATCGTAATTCCGATATAATAATAATGATCAAAAAGAATACGGAGGGAAATGAACGAAATGGACAAATCAATGAATAGAGTAGGAAGATGTTTTAATTTTTCTTGTTTTATTTTTGAGAATAAATAAGAACAAATAGCCCAAAAAATATTCTTGGTGGAACACTAGAACCTTAATTATTTTCACGGAATATTACCATTTCTAGAAAAGAATGGAAACCCAAGAAAAGTGTAGGAAACATCCAGAAGCGAAGCGAAGCAAAACAAAACAAAACAAAATCCCACATATCATAAACCACCACCACCAGCAACAGTACACAACTCTATTTTCTACTAACGAAAAGAAAATTTCGAGGTGATACGACCGCATTTTATCATCAGAAAAACTGCAGGATTTCCCACTTGTTTCATGTAAGGGGGCAAGTCAAAAAAACATAGCAAACTCTCGTGTAACAATATGTTACAGTATACTTTAGTAAAGATAATCTAAAAACGCACTGAAAAACATAACTATGACCATATTCCTGTAGTTTAGAAGTACTCACTGTGTTGCAAAATCACGAATAAATAAAATCTCCTTCCAAAATGTGCCGACATTCATAACCTTACCTGTGGCTTGTACGATTTAACGCATGACAGTTAATCCATACGCAGTGGTTATGAGGTGCTTCACTTTCTTCAGGAAATTTTTGGAAATATTCATAGCCCGTTCCATTGGTTTGGTTTTAGAATAAAGTAGTAATAACATCATTGGAAAAAGATCCAGTAGAATGTTTGGAAGTTTTAATTTCTAGCCTGAATACTAAGGCAAATTCTCCAAACTACGTGATCAAATTTATCCGTAACTATCAAGTGCGCTTGCTTAGTATGAAATATTTAGGACCATTTATATGGTCACGTGGTATACATGGGTTTTTTTTTCAACTTTGGCTTTAAAGCTGATTTACATCTAATATGAATGACAAACAAAGATCCGGTATGGTGGATATACCATCTCTCTCATTCACTATGGGATGAAAATACTTGATGTACTTTTTTCTTGAGAGATTCAGAGGTGTCATACCATTTACATCAAGCCTGTAAATTTGAGTCGGATTCCAGCTTATTATATCTGGTAAGAATTTTATAGATTTTTTGCAAAAAATCAGTATACTACTACTATTTATTTGAACAAATTAGAAAATCCTTTCACTGACAGGAAGTCTGTCTTTCCCCATTACTACATGTACATTGTAAAAAATTTGAAAAAAAATATCAACCAATCGAGCAAGCGAATTCCCGATCAATAATTTTATACTAAAAATACAAACTACTACGAATGATTTTATACCCTATGTACCAAGGATATTTTATTATTATTATTTGGCCCATTCTAAAACTTTCAAAGAACAAACAACAATTAAAATAGTAGTTGGGACAACCAACACCACATACCCCCAAAACAAAACCCCGCTCATTTCTTTTTGATAAACACTATTCAATTGAGTGATTTGTGATAATTGAATAGCAGGAGGACTCACTGTTAAAATAAATGCCACGATTAAAAAGATAGGATCATCCAAGATTGATGCTTTGATATATTTCACACAAAGGGCAATGATTGGTAATAAAACTATGCTTGGTAAAATCATTCTTGATAATAATGATCCAATCAAAATTCGATCATAATGTTTTGATGGAGCAGGGATATCATTTGCTGGATACAAGTTTGATCCCAAGACTATCAAGATCAATGGAATCGATACACTACCCAACCCAGTGATTGATTTGGTTAAGGTATTATGAATGAATGAATTTGGATCATTGAAAAATACATTTTGTAAATATGGAACTGATGCCACAATGACTGAAATTAACATGGCGTATAAAGGAGGATTCATAAATGCTAAAAATTGTTTTATAATTGGGAGTTCTGAAATGATAATTTTTCCTCTTGGTTTATCTGACAGATTGTTATTAAGACGAACGTCCTCATCACTATCGTCATCTGATGAAGTAAGTTCTCTTGTTGTTTCATGTTCTGGAAGTTCAGGTTCAATGTATAGCACTTGCTCGTCATTTTCTCTGGAATTTTGTGGCAACAATCTTGAATGTTCATCCAATACAACAACCTTACCGTCACTGGTATAGTAAGTATTGAGTTCTACATGGGATCTTTTCCTTAATAAAGTATTAAACCCCCAAGACCATCTCAATACTTGACCCAATTGTTGGAAAATCAACAAGTATAAAATACCTCTACCAGCGACTTTATCATTATTATCGTCTTCGATATCATCCCACAACAAATCAGGTAAAGTGTAAGCCAAAGTTAAAGTCAAACTGACTGGTAAAGAATTTGAATTACCAAACACTGCCATAGCAGTGACGAAATCAGATTCTGGTTCATTCAAAGATAATAATGAACTTGTCAATCTTGAACTCAAATATGAAATTAAAGTGGAAATTGCATAAAAAATGGGAATAATTATAATTTCAACCAATTTACTCAAGGATAAATTTGAGGCTAGTTTACTGAAAATCAAACATGGAGTGAATAAATCGACATTTAATGAAGAAAGTGTTTTTTGGCCTTGAGTAGTCAATAGTCCTGATTTAGCAGCTATGAATCCTGCAAAACAAATAATGACAACTTCTAATACCGCTTCGAATGTTAAAAATGATATATCAAAGTATGATAGGTTGTTTGGGCTGATGGTTGGTGTGACAGCAGTAGATAGAAGATAACCCATGTGTATTGTTTATTATTATTATATGGTAGTGGGTTTTTTTCTATGCTATTTTGATAATGGTATGCGATACGATTGAGGGCCAAAAAAAAATACTGTGGTTGTGGGTGTGTTTTTTTTGTGCTTGCTGTGAATGGAAGGATGTATCGGGGATTAATGTATTATTCTATTAAGACGAATAGATGATGATGATGATGATAACTAATAATAAGAATGTGTAAAGAAGAAGTAACAAAAAAAAAATTTGTTTGGAGGTGTGAAATGAAAAATGAATGATAATTGAAATGTTAAATAGGAGAGAAGGAGAGAGATGGAAAAATGTGGCGTATTTTATAGAACAATAACTAGTAGTAATAATAGAATATAATGGAGAAAATCCTTAGATAAAGCCAAAGATATACAGGAGCCGGAGCAATGACAAGAAAGAGACGAAAGGTAGTAAACCCGAAAATCCCTATTGTTTCTTCTGCTGCAGCTGCTGTTTCGTTTCGTTTCTTTTATTTTCGATTTATTTTGTTTTGTTTTGTTTTGTGATTGCAGGTATGACTGAGTGTGGATTGCCAAACAACTCCGAGATTCTTTGATTCCTCTCTCTCTTTTTGCCTGGTACAAGTTTGTCTACACTGTTCATCCATTATTTACTAACAGTGACTATAGGCTGTGTAGGAAAGAAAGAAAAAAAACGTGATGCAATCGAATCCATGGAGGAGGTTCTCACATCACGCTTGATGCAATTTCAAATTTGCAAAATATGATGAAAAAAAAAAAACAGCCTGATTTTTCAAAGATGACGAATATTAATGCATTGGTTGAAATCGGAAGAAGAAAGGGAATTCTTTCCCTTTCCAAATCATTCTAGTGAAAAACTGCACCGCCCTATAACAACAACATGTATGCACATCAGTCTAAAATATTTATGTTTAACTCCAATTACAGTCAATCCCCATACATACCATACTCTCTTATCAATACTTCCTAGTTTTCTCCTCTTTTTCTTGTTCAATATTGCTACTCCTCTTCTTTGTTCTATCCTAGACTGTAATGTAATCATATACCTAATGATTCGATAGTACTAGTTGTTTTCATTGAAGTAACTAGTTGCAGGTGGGCAAAAGAGAACTGGAATGGAATAGAGTAGAATGTGCTGCGGTTAGACAGAATGCCCACGTGCTGTCTATCGTTTTGTTTTGTTGTAGTCGTGCGCATATTATTTCCCTTTTCAAAAAAATTTTTCACCTCAAACAATTTCTTGTTGTGCATTATCTTTATCTCTGTCACACAAAATTTATTAATACATAATACATATTTATTACGCCATTCTTGAGATCATAGAAGTGCAGAAGATAGAGACAACTGAAAAAGAGACAGAGACAGATCAATGAACAAATATTTGGCACCACAAAACCCCACTTCTATACTCACCCCCCCCCCCCGAAGTTTCTTTTTTCTTTGAGGCACGTGACTAACTACTTCTTGATTGATTCTTTATGGTTGAAATCAAATTGAATACCATGGTTCGCTCAGTCAAATACTACAAGAACAGTTCTTTGTGATCTCCTTTGGGCAATTTCAAGAAGGTGGTCCAACCAATTTAATTTGCTTCTTCATCTTCTTATCTCACTTACTCTCTGCATTGATTCCCCGCTTTTTAGTCTGCTGTCTGCTTGACTACTGTTCCTGTTGCAGCTGTAGACCCTAAAAAAATGAACCAAGGCAGTATTGCGAGTCAAAACGTGACATGCAGTGTTTTATTCAGCCTCCCTGTTTAAAACTAATTCAAATGGCTGTAAAATGATCAAAAAATACAAAGATTCAAACTATGTGACCTACTAAATACCGTTAAGTACTCATATATCATGACTTTCCAGATAAAAAGTTAAAATCCAATTTCAGATTCACCGATTATGATTTCTCTCGCTGTCTATAAGTTTAATATTAAAAAAAAGAACTACTAGAATCACCAAGTAAAAGTTTACAATGATAGTAAGTCTCTTCCGTGCATTGGGTTTATATCTAATCGACTATAAAATTGTAGCATAATATCCTTTAGTTATTAAATTTGTTCAAAAATTTCAGTAAACTCTACTTCAGGGGTTACTCAACTCACCTATCCATGATCAGTATAAAATAGTCTAACGTACAGTCTTTCATTATTCTTCAGATTATCAAATCATTTGTCAAACGGGTTCAACAGTTTCAACCCTTTTTTTCTCTCGTTTGTAACCACTTAGGAATTATTCATTATTCATTTCAATTATCTCTAAGATTTTTCATTACCATATTAAAAAGAGATTTCGCTCATTTACTACAACCTTTTTTCTTGTTTGTCTGCCTTTTAATGGAGCACTATTACTTTTCTAAACAACTGGTATTTTGTTAAGCAACTATGCCACATGATCACTCTCACATTTTCCTATTAAACAAAATCCTCTGGTGCTACCATGTTCATCATCCTCAGTAGATAATTTTTAGTTTTACTATGTTATGTTTGGTCCTGCATATAACTCAACTAGAAATCAACAAAGGCAGCGGAAAAAAAAGTAAACAACAATGAGATCATGCGGAATAGCAAAAATCCACCTTCTTATAGAGAACACATTCTTCACTCATTTGATAAGTTCTTATTAATTAGCTATCTATTTACCATAATCATTCATATGGAGCTATAGCTTATATATTTATCATGGCACTACTAAAGAATTCTTTTCCAAAACTACCTCCCAGTAAATCGACACAACATGAGGATGATGATGAGGATGATTGTAATCATAATCACAACAACAACACAACAGAAAATTTATCTACTAGTACGCCAACTCAGACTCCATGGTATCATAAAAGATTTTTAAGCTCAGATGCTGAAGAGGAAGAAGAACAAGGTGATCACTTCTACAATGCATCAACAACCCAAAAGACGCCATCACCTCATAAAGTAATATCATCAGGTAGCAATCACCATCAATTTGATTTTGCTTCAACACCGTTGAACTCTAATTCAACAGTGTTATTTTTATCGCCTATGAATAGGCTAAATGAGTTACATCTAGAGACACAGATTGACTGCCATGAATGTGACGAAGAACTTGATGATGAAGTAGAGGAAGAAGAAGATGATGAGTTTGATGAGTTTTCACTTGGAAATAAAACAATCACTGATATTGAAAGTGACTCCGAACAACAACAAGACGAAATCACACATTTTGAACCAAGGTACATTAGTTCTAAAAAGAGGTCCCATCTGGAATCTCCTGATGTCATGATGATAACTCCAAATGCAACCTATCGCAACAACAGTACAACTACGACCAATAATAAGGGGGTTATGTCATCTAGTAATAAAATGTCAATTTGTAATACTACTAATAGCAATAATTCAGGATTTAAATTTAGTTTTTCAAATAGTGATTCCACACCTTGCCCTCCGCAACCTAAAAGAAAAAAATTAAAGTTCAAACAGGAACTGACAAAGAATATTTTGGATTTGAATTTTGCTAAAAAATCAACACTACCAGCAGCACTGACAATTCCGTTATATCATGATGAAAATGAGGACTTGATTGACGAAGATAGTAGCAGTGGTAGCGGTAGCACCAACAACAGTAACAAAAATAGCAGTACCAGTAGTGTTGGAACTGGTGGTGCTGGAAAATTGGAATCCACTCCAATTTCACAGTCTACTCCTGCTTCACTGAGGGCATCGACTCCTCCGTTGCCCCCACCGTCATTGTCATCATCATCATCCAATCGACCTGTAGACCAGGAGTACGGCAACTCCATCAATGGATACAAGTTTGTTAAACCAAGTTCGACCAAACTACCTCAATTCAAATACGAGACGCCATTGAATAACAACCGATACCAACAACTACGACAAGATTACAATAGCAACAACTATGAAATTATGGGGGAATTACCTGTAACATCAGCCGGGTTGATGGCAGCAGGAGGCGAAAGTGATGACGATATCCACATTGGTGATCGACGGATCAATGATCCTTATTTAAATATACCGACGACGACGAGACAAACTGGGGTTAATACTAACCGTAATCTTTTATTGCGAGAAGCATATTTTGAAGAGTTTAAATTGCCGTTAATGCCCCCATATTTTTACCAGTTGAAGACTTTATCATCAGATGCAATTCTATCATTGATTAATCGCACAAATATATTGAAATTTTATCAAACTATACTTGTTAATGGGGAGAATTTGATTGATTTGTTGAAGCAAGAAAGAATCAAGTGGCATCCTGATAAGTGGATAGGAAAATTGGGCAAGAACAGTATCAATAGCAACGAGTACGGGTTTACCTTGGAAGTTGTTGATTCCATCAGTCAAACTATAAATGGGATAATCGAATCTTTATAGACAGTTAGAGCAAGAAATATACACGTGTCGTATTTCATTTTATTTTATTAGTTTTTGGTTTCAATCTCTATTACTATAAAAGGTACTATAAAACAATTGCTATGAGAATTTTTATTGTTGGTCCTTCGGTGTATTTACTTCTACTTCATTATCTTCTTCTTCCTCTTCTTCTATCTCACTCTCGCTTCCGATATCTATTTCGATGTCTTCTTCTTTATCATTGGGTGTCAGTATTTCATCTTTTTCTATCTCTACACCTTCCTCCTCCTCCTCTTCTTCCCCTTCATCTACATCTTCGTCCTCCTCTTCCTCTTCTTCTTCCTCTTCACCCTCCTCATCTTCTTGTTCTGGAGGATACTCTTCAGCATTTCCATCTTCATTATCCCATACAATATTAAATCTCGTAACCCTTGGCTTCTCAGCCAAGATATTTCTAACAACATGATCAATCTGCACTTTAGCAGGAGGATTTTCTCTCAATTCTTCCGTATCATATTCATTATTAACATAATACCCAACTCTAACAAACTCTTTATCATTATATGAACAACTCAATATAATCACGGTGACACTTACTAATTCACTAGCGGGGATTAATTCAGGACTTGGAGCATCTGCTTTAAATAAAAATGAATTGACACCTAATGGAACGGGTCCAACTAATATACTATCTAATTCTTGATCATGATCTAATGAATCTGATGATCCAACATAAGTTAATTTCCATTCAAGATCATCTTTTAAAGATTCTAAACATTCAAATGTTATTTGAAATTCATATGGATCACTGAATTTTGCAGGATTATTTAATACTTCTATCCCTGTTAACGATACTATCGACATGTTTTAGATGTGGTTTGTGGTGGTTTGGAGTTAAAATGATTATATTTACACTGTGTAAGAAGATTTAAAAGCAGGATTTTCTTTTTTTTTTTTTTTCTTCCTTCTCGTGGTTTCTATGTTGTTGTTTGTTGTTCCTATGTATCCGCGCCAGTTGCATCAAGTAAGAAAAATTAACGCGTCTCGGACGATGCGACATTGAACAACAATCCTCGGCAGCATCATGAATGCGACACACGCCAAATGAAGCGCGTCTCTATTGGCACTAGAAACATGGAATAAACAAATTTACTCACAATGTTATTAATATAAGTTGCCGATAAATACGGGATACCATATCTTTTGATTAGTCAAAACCACAAATGAAATCTTTATCAAACCCACAACCAGCTGCAAACAGACTTCCAGTTACTGTATCAACACAACAAACTTTACCATGGGAAGTCTATCGTGTCCTCTCTTTTACTCGTCCAAAGACTGTATCTTACAAAGTTTTCTTTGGGAATTCAACTGCTTCATGTTGTTGTGAAACTTTCAAGAGTACTATATCATGGTGTAAACATATATTTTTGGTTGAAAGGCGGATATTAGATCTTAAGTCAGGAAAGGCAGACTGTTCTAATGAATATGATGTTGATGGGAACACTATTAAACTGAGGTAGAAGTCAACAAAGATCTTGCTGCTTAAGCTAATAAAGTAATAGATTATTGTATAAACGATCGAAATAGTACCATTAATCAAACACCATCCATATGTAATTCATATTAAGTTAGCGAGGTATCAAATCCTAATGAGCCGGAAGAGAATACATCAGAAGACTTGGTGCCAGAACCTAACATGTTTCCATTTGGTGTAACTTCATCCTTGGATACTGTTAGTCGTGAACACAATGTTGATGCTATAAGAGATGACAAGATAACCAGCAACTTAAAACCGAAGGTAAAGGATTTTAATAAGTTACTAAAGTTAAAAGAATTACTACATTGGAGTAAACCAATTTGAATGTTGTTCGATGTTCTACATTAAAATATATGTTCTCAAAAATTCATAATATATATTAAGAATACTTTCGCTTGTTTTCTATAAAACTATTTTATACAAACTAATAGGAATTTATTTGCATTGTAAATAAAACCAAATTACTTTGAATCACTTTTGGGAACTTATATCTTTTCATTTCCTTGGATGTGATTTCATTTGCTTCACAAACCTCAATCCAGAAGAAGAACCAAAAAATCCCATAATTTGCAACCAACTAACGTCAAATGGGTTTAGAAAGTACTACTGATAAATTAGATATGATTCATCCCAGACCTGGTAGTAGCATTACTAATATCAACATTATGGGACCGCAAACAAGTCGGAAACCCCACCATTTCCACAGTGGGACCAAAACCAAAACCATCACCACCTTCTACTTGGATTCACCTACTGTTATAATTGCTTAGAAAAATAGTGATTCTGAAGATATAATCAAAAACTTCCAAGTAATGAAATTGACAATAGACTTGTTGCACAGCTTTTAATGTCGAAATTAATAATGATACTGCCATTGGATGAATCGTACCCGATTTATCGGCACTGTTTTCTAATTCCGTTTGACGTTAGTTGGTTGAAATTACAGGATTTTTTGGTTCTTCATGATCTTCGAATACTCCTTTTCTGTGTATTCGATTGGGTTTAGGACCCAAATTAATTCCCAATTTTCGTTAATTTCTTCACAAACATATTATCCATTATTCTAGTTGATTTTGAGTTATGAAATATATATGAATTGTTGTAACTCGTCCTAGGTAAAGTTGCTAGAGGTACCTGTTTTCTCAGATGAGGAACCTTGAGCAGCTGAACGTTCACCTTCTTGAGAGTGCATATTGTCATCAGTCTAAGGAAAATAATCCAAGGTTGATTTCCGGAATTTCTGATATGATGCCAAATTTTCGGCCTGAAGATGATTTTTTAAGTAGTGAATAAACCTTTGTACCATTAGCCAAATGATTGATGTGGATTCCATTTGTTATAGCACGTTGATGTTGTAATTCGGCTTGGACCATGTTATTTGAACCAGCAGAACCTTGAGCAGCTGAATGATTACCATCTTGAGGGTGAATAATAGCAGCATGAGATTCATCAACATCAATCTAATCATGATTAGGACTGTTGGGTTGAGACAAAATAAAAGTGGATTTAGTTCTGTACAAGTGAAAACTTCACCCTTTATATAGTAATTTAGATTAGTAATAACTACATACAATTTTAATAACAGGTAATGGACAACACAGAGTAGATACCACGTATCCTTGATGAAACAAAGAGATGAATAAAAACACACAGCTGACTAATACTATCATATGAATAAAACAAACAGCTAGACACACGTTAAATCAGTCGGGGACACAATTAACCACAGACAATTAGATACTTCAGATACGTAAACAATTATTGCGGGGTTTAACTATATGTGTATGTGTAGATGTATATGTGTGGATTTTACAACCGAACCATGAAGTAGGGGGGTGGGAAATTCCTCCTAATTATTTTTTTACAACATCGTATACTTTTTTTTCTGTATAGTATATCATTATTTCTTTTACTTAAAATCTTTTTAAATAGTTTAATCGAAACTTAATTGCAGTTTAATTATCGAAATACGATTAAAGGCAGTAAACTGTCAGAATTCTGGAACTAAGCAAAAGAATAGTTATCAGGTACAAAATTATATCTGCAAAAAAAGGGGGGTTGCGCAACTTGTCCTGCATATCAATCTGCACCAAAAATTCGAAAACAACACATTGTTAATTAATTCAAACTAATGTGTAATCAATTTTAATACTAAGGCGCAAGTTCATACTGCGTGACTAATTTTATTCAATCTATAGTTAGTGTGCATATTTGGTACGAATTTTATAGGTCATGTAATTTGAATTAACTATGGTCGCGTGGTATGAATAATATTTCCCCTCCTTAGTTTGAAAATTAACTCACCTTTAGTATGAATAAAAATTAAAAACACTTCTATAGTCATAATTACTGTACAACTAGTCTAGATCTCAAATACAAACATCTTACTACACATTTTAAAAGTCAAGAACTTAAACACCTTCTTTACTCGCAACAAATTGAAGTTCTTTGGAAAAATCTCTATTTCTTGGGGGTTTTACTCCATCTTTTCGAATAGCTCTAAAAGCCAATGTGGGTGCATAATATTGCGACAATTCTAATGGAGGCAATTCAACGGGAACTATATCTCGCGGTGCCATTTTTGCTAATTTCTTCTTGATGATATCAAACTCGTTTTTGAAATCTATGTAATTATAAAAAGTTGCTTCTTTCTCATCAATTATTACCAACCCAATGTGGACAACACCTAACAAACAAATAATAGTAACAGAATACTTCTGCATGATCTGTGGATCAGCATCTGCAATGTGATCCCCGTTAATTAATAAAACATCATAATTGCTATCCAAATCTGTTCTAAACTGTTTCAAAACATGAAACAATTTTTGAACTACCATCATTGACCTCTGGTACCACTCATATCTTGTAAATGATTGTTTAGGAAGCTGAGTATTCCAGTAAATGTGAGTTTCGTCGTAAGCTCGGGTAAATTCAGGAATAACTAATGTTGATAATTGACGGTTCAATTGATCTGATGGTTGATCATTGAAATCATACTGATTTTTGTAAATTGGATTTGATCGGATTATATTTGCCATAGTGTCGCTGAAAAAGATATCATGAATCTCCGGTAAAAAATTTCTAATTTGATTAATATCGAGGTCCTCGTACTTAAATTTGTTATCAATGAAACTAGGATACTCAAACAAAAAAACGTATGCGTAGCAAACACAAAATACACCTGAATTATAATCATCGCTTTGAATGGCATTTTGAAAAAGTTTGATAATTGTACTTGAACGCGTTGTAAATATATCAGAAAAATACGTCTCAATCTCTTTGATTTCTTCTTCATTAGGTGGAGTCCCTAACGAATCGTGATAAGTTAATACTAACTCTTTACCTTCTTCACCCTTGATTTGTCTGTATTCGACTGTGTACAAATAATAATGATTATTATTTCTTACGCGTGGAATAACAAATCTAGTTTTCGTTTTCGTCATTGCTTTGTTCAATAAATTAATTTTCACAATAGGATTGATTACCAAGCAACTGTTAAAAAAAATGTTGAATGTTAATGCTCGAAGTCGAGATAGCTTCAATAATAAGACGATGATGGAGTAAATCAATCGTGGATCCAAAGGTTTTTCTTGAAGACAGTCGTTAAGGACATCGACAGGTAAAACCGTAATAGCATCGTCTTCATTACATACATCCGCTTGGATCAGTGAAAACATCTTATTCATGATTAGTTGAGAATAATTGGGATATTAATGAAAGGGTAGCTAAGTAAAAAGCGGATAATAAAAAGTATTGAAAAATTTCGACTGTCAAGTAAGAGAAAAAAATTGCTGTCAAAAACCGCCTGTTCAAAAATGCATTTAATTTTTTCAGTGGATGTTTTTTATACTGTCATTTTATTAATAGTAAATATTCCCTGATGTGTATCCGTTTGAAAAGGTATCTTAAAATCACAATACATGTATTCTCTAATATACGAATATTTAAAAACTAAATAGTCTATTTACTAAAGTATAGGACACAAAAACTAATTATACTAATTATAATTACTAGCACGAGGACTTGTATAGTCATAATCACCGTATATCCTTCCAGACCTCAAACACAAGCATCTTACCTAAAACTGTTAAGATCAATAGTAACAGTTGAATTATTGGGAACAAAAATAATTTTCCTTTTTTCTCTGTTATCAGGAGGCTCAATTCCATTTTTTCCAACAGCTTTAAAAGCCAATGTAGGTGCAAGATGTGGCATCATACTTAATATAGGCAATTCAACGGGAACAATATCACGTGGTGGTGTCATCTTTTCTACTTTCTTTTTGATGATATCAAACTCATTTTTGAAATTTTCACAATTATAAAACGTTGCTTCTTTCTCATCAATGATTACCAACCCAGTATTGTTATTATCCCACAAAGTTATAAGAGTAACAGAATATTTTTGCATAGTCTTTGGATCAGCTTTTGCAATATAATCTCCATTAATTACCAAAACATCACGATTAATATCTAAATCTTTTCTGAAATGTTTGAGCACATGATACAATTTTTGAACTGCCATCATTGACATAAATAACTGGAACCACTCAAATCTATCATCTAACTGCATAGGAAGCTGGCTATTCCAGTAAATGTGAGTTTCTTTGAAAGCTCGGGTATATTCAGGAAGAAGCAATCTAAATAATTGATTGTTTAAATTATCCGATTCGTTGATAGCACCACTATTTTTGTAAATTGGGTGTGATCGGATTATATTTGCCATAGTTGCGCCAAAAATGATAACATGAATATCTGGTAACAATTTTCTAATTTGATTAATATCGAGGTCCTCGTAATTAAATTTGTTTTCAATGAAATTAGAATACTCAAAATAATAGGCATACGCGTAACAAACACAGTATACACCAGAATTATAGTCATCCGTTTGAATGGATTTTTGAAAAGTTTTGATAATTGTTGTGGAATGAGTATTGAAGACTTCGGAAAAATACGTGTCAATCTCTTTCATTTCTTCTTCATTAGGTGGAGTCCCTAGAGAATCGTGATAAGTTAATACCAACAGATTACCTTCACCATTTTCATTTTCTGTGTACTTGACAGTGTACAAATAATGATGATTATTATCCCTTACGCGTGGAATAACAAAACTAGTTTTCGTTTTCATCTTTGCTTTATTCAATGAATTAATTTTCACTTTTGGATTGATTACATATGAAGTCTCAAGTGGAGTGTTGAACATATCAGCTTTAAGTTGAGATAACTTCAATAACAGGACGATAGTCGAATAAATCAATCGTGGATCCAAAGGTTTTTCTTTGGAACAGTCTTTAACAACATTGACGGGTAAAACAGGATTGGCAGTCTCTTCATCACATACATCCGGCTGGATCAGGGTAAAGGTATCACTCATGATGGCTGGTAGAGAATTATTAACTGGGGTAGGTGTGAACAAAATTTGTGAAGAAGAAAAGATGTTCAAAAAATTCGGAAATCTTTCAGTGGATTTTTCAGGGATTTTTTCAAGGAGAGGGGAAACCCCTGTAATCTATAGCTAGCTCTATTTTACTCCTTTCAAAGTTAATTGAAAAGGTGCCACGTAAAAATCTATTGAAGTTTTAGTCTGGAATCCAAGAAAGCGTATTTTGGCTCACGTGCAATATTGTGCTGAGAGGAGATGAAAAGTTTTCTGACAGGAAAAATAAGTATGAAACAGAGAAAAGCCAGCCATGTTGTCGAGAATGGAATATATAATATAGTAAGTAAGATTCATCGATATTAATCTACAACTGAGTGAATTAAGTAACTCAGCTAACCACGATAAAAATCACTATTAATTTTCTCTCTCACTGAAACTACCTTGCCCAAAAATCTCAATAAAACAAAAGCAGAAAAAGATAGACAAGACACAAAAACTGCCTTTTATTGATTTCATCTTTAATTAGAAATAAAAGTGGTAGTTCATATACAACCTACCGAGGAATTGATTGTTCGTAAACTATGCTACACCCCTTAAAATTTGTTCTAGTTATAGAATACGTTGTCTATTGGCAATGATCAGTTTAATCGTACTCAATTCATTCGTATCGTTAAGAAAACAGAAATTCGTTCAAAAACTGGTTTGGCTTAGTTGAACTACTTCATAACTTTTTAAGGATTTATTTTTATTTACTATTTCTGTTATAGTGTAGGATCTGATCTGTATAGGCGATGCTTTCTTCTATGTACGAAACTACACAAGGGGGAGATTGTGAGGTATAACTACTATACTCGCAAGGCGTGCACTTGGGCTAAAACCCCTAACAATTTCAAGACAAGATTTCATTGAATTATATTTATCTAAGATTGATTTCCAATCGGATCCGAATATAAGCCGACAGTTACAAGTTATGACAATTATATTTACCAGATAAAACGCTTCCGAAATAAATTAATTTTTAAAGGAAAATAAAACAATAGCACAATATTAAGAAACTCGTAAACGCAAACATTATGTAACGGTCATGTATCACTCGATTTTTTTATCACTCAAAATCTACGATAACCAATTATACGAATTGTAGAATTCATGTTTTATAAAAAAATGGTCATCCTCAACAAGTTGCAGCAGTACCAGAACCACGTTCTTTCTTTTTCTCTACCATGGGGTATGGTATGCACAGATTTATAAGCATTGCTAAGCTTGAAGGACAAGAAAAAAAAACCATGAACTGATCAGTCCCTGTTGAATCTAGATTCCAAAAATAGTTGACCTTGGTTGATCTTTCTAAAATTAATCTTAACGAATTTGGTGGGATCACCATATCCCCTTGTAATCTTATGTTTATTTTGGGGTAAAGTCAAATCTATAAATACATAAAATTTTTCTTGGTAAAGTCTCCTAATTTTAGCAACCAAAAAAGAAAAAACGTATACTGGCCAGAATGACTTTCAAGAAAGGGTCCCGTGTTGTTAATCGAAGTGGGTCCAAAATGAACTATAAATATGGCTATTAACGGACCTCTTTCAACAGAATATTCAATACCAGTATTCTGAATCATCAAAGAAATGTTACATATCTTACTTGCAATTTTAGGTGCTGCACTGGCAGCAACTATTTCATCTTCAGACGCAACACCACAAGTAGAATCGACTTCAGATATTTCTCAAGAAATTGTTTCTACTATCGATGCTTCTTTACCAGAACAAAGTGGATCAACCCCAGATACTTTGTCACAATATGTGGGTAGTATCACGGTTAGTGCTGAAGAACCAGTTTCTGCTCATGCTGGTTGTGGTGGTGTATTTACTAGTGGAACATATACCACAGAGATTGAGTTTATTGATTGTCCACGATCAACAGCCACACCTCCACCAAACTGGCCACCAAACCCAAATGATGGATGTACTACCTATGGTGGAACTAAATATTGTGCCACTGGCAACTGTGCCTACTTGGTTACAAACTATTACGGAATGGATTACTGGTACACCACTTGCTCCACTGATGGTTGTGAATTCATTACAAAAGGTGGTTCCATCGGTTTTGATTGTGCCACTACAAGAACTCTTAGTGATGGTTGTTTAGAAATACAAAGCAGAGATTGGGATATGATTTTACTTACTACTACATGTCCACCTTCATCCGAGTGTGGAACCACTGTTTACGAATTTGAGAGTACCCCGTACACTTTATCTACCTGTCCTCCAGAAATCACTCCATCGGATAATTGTACATTTGGAACAACCACTTTTGGAGAAGCTACATTCACTACCGTTGGTTGTCCTCCAGAAATTACTGAACCACCACTTGAACCTCCGATTTACTGTGAATTGACTTCTGATGTTTCTGAAGATATTACGTTAACTTATGTTTCATGCGATTACCATCCTGACTGTTCTACTAGTACTTCCATTAACCCTAGAAACCAAACCACCACCTACTTGGTTTGTGAAACATCAACTATTGAGCTTCTCCCACCAGGTGTAACCAAGACGACATTCTGCCCTCATTCAACATGTATTGGTGATGGTGGTAGTGGTAGTGGATCTGGTAGTGGCGGTGGTTCAGGTTCTGGAAGTGGTTCTGGTAGCGGTAGTGGATCGGGTTCTGGTAGTGGTTCTGGTAGTGGTTCTGGTAGTGGTTCTGGTGGTGGTTCTGGTAATGGTTCTGGTGGTGGTTCTGGTGGTGGTTCTGGTGGTGGTAATTGCTACTGTCCTTGCGGACCTGGAAATGGATCTGGTAGTGGAAGTGGGTCAGGCAGTGGGAATGGTGGAAACTTTGAGAAGACTATAACCAGAACAGAAACCATAAAAGAAACAGTTACTGTAACTAAAAGTTATTTTGATAAACAAACTGAAACTGAAACGTGCTATGTGTATGAGTCAGTTATTACTTATCCTCATTCTACAATCAAGACTCAGTACACCATCACAATCAAACCAACAGAAACGGAAGAACCGACTGATACTCCTACTGATACTCCTACTGTTGGTCCGACTGATACTTCAACTAGCACAACTTCAGAAGAACCAACTGATACTCCTACTGATACTTCAACTGGTACACCTTCAGAAGAACCTACTGATACTCCTACTGATACTCCTACTGTTGGTCCGAGTGATACTTCAACTAGCACAACTTCAGAAGAACCAACTGATACTCCTACTGATGGTTCTACTGATACTTCAAGTGGCACACCTTCAGAAGAACCAACTGATACTCCTACTGATGCTCCTACTGATGCTCCTACTGATACTTCAACTGGTACACCTTCAGAAGTACCAACTGATACTCCAAATGACACATCTACTGTTGGTCCTACTACAAATCCTGCTACTACAGGTTAGTTGCTATCGTGATTAGTGATGTTATTTTAACTTTCAATTATGAATTGGAAATCCTCATTCTTTACATTATTTTATTTGATTCTATTTTCGACCCTTAGTTTATTTTTCGTTACTTTTATTTTTACAGATGTAATTGTTAGGTAATTGATGCTTCAAACCATTGCAACTACTGAAACCTCTCCTACTACTTTCTTTCTACAATTCTCTTTCAATTATATTACTTTCTTACTCTTCTATTTACTATATATAGTCTCTTTGTTCCCTTGACTATATTATATATTTTCATAGCTAATCAAGACGATTTATACCTTATAATGTCTTACAGTAATTGTACAGTCTTTTTACTTTTTTTCGTACCAGTGATCATTAATTTTAATACCATTGCGTCAAAATTCTTATAAATTATTTATACTATTTATCAAAAAAATGTTTATGCTATTTGCAAAAAATTGTTCATACTAATTTTGCTCCGTATTTGGTATGGAATTAATGGTCACGTGTTAGAAATAATTTTGACACACCTAGTATGAATAATTTTGGTACAGTAGTAGTATTAATTACAAATAAAAAGACTGTACAAAAGTGAGAAAGGGGTATTTCTTGTAGAATGGATAATTAAATCCACAATCGGTTAGACTTCTTCTTCTTTCGGTAACACTTTCCCAACATAAATGCTAAAATTCTTTTATATTTTAGACATTACTAGACGGTATATAGACCGTGTAGATCGACTCGGATAGGAATTAAATTGTATGTGGACTATATATTTTCGATACAGCTGATAGCGGTGGCTTGTTTTTTTTTTTTGAAGCCTCTTCATTGGACTATTTTTAGTTTCGGTTAATACTTGTTACCAAACAATAAAACTTCTGTCAATGCTGCACATTTGCTGCCTCCTTAATATTTTTTCTTGGTATTCAGTTCTAACGAGAGATCAACTCAAAATTGACTTTCTTCGATATTGGGCTTGCCAAAAGTTTAAATTCCAGTAATTGCGGGCCGATAGCTCATCCCAATCCTGGGGCAATAACATTATAGCACCATGGGTATCTACACCGCTTATCAGTACATATTTGGTTGTGAGAATTGATAGTTTCGAAAGGCATCAAAATCAAAGAAAAACAGAGAGCCCTAATTTTGTGTAGTTCCCTTATTGTTAACCTTGACAGCATGAATACCACTATATTTGCAACTATTTTTAGTTTTTGTGGTCTCTTTGAACTCTTTGCTGTTTAGGGACAAATTCTCTGGAAATATGAAACTGTGATACTTAATGGAATGGTGTGGCTGCAGAGATAAGTACCTCTGTGATTTCCATAAATCCCCAGTTATTGACAAACTAAAAATAAATAAAACTTAAAACACTCTTCATTAACAGAATACAATGGGTATCACAACCATGAATTCAGGAGCAAACTAAAATAAAACAACATACCTTATCTGTCTACGGCTCTGATGTAAAGAGGTTGCAATCATCCAATGAAAATCATTCTTTCGCTTGGGTGACCAAAATTTATTGGTCGACCCCTCCTGGGCAAATACTGTTGTCATCTTGCAAGGAGCCTCAACAAATTTACGTCAATTTAAATATTTTTAATATATGGCTTGACGTATGTATGGCGGTAAATATTTTGCGCTTGATATTGTGGTATTTCGCCTTACCAACAAATATTGTCAATTCGCCTAATTTCTTATTCTCTTATCACTACGAGACAGTGTTCCAACAACTTCCATTAAAATCAAATTAAACCCCTCTATATATAAATCTCATCTTGTTTGGTGCCGTTCAATGATCTGCAAATGTATACATATAAATGCACATTCGTCGGTTTTCTCTCAACCTGTCCAATATTTTTTTGAATTACTTTGAACAACTACGAAAAATGCCCGATTCACATTCTATTGAGAAGGGCTACCAAGCCTCAGCTCCTATCACAAGCGTTAGTAGTCATTTACAAGTTCAAGATCATGAAGTCAATTTAGATGCAATCATGTCCCACCCACTTTCAATTGGCGAAGTCGCTACCACTTTAACAGAAGGTCAGAAATGGACTGTGTTGAGAAGATTACATTTCGATGCCTTGCTTTCATTAGAACAATTACCACCTCAAGTGACTTTTATATTGGAAAAAATTGAACAAATGACAACTGAAGAAGCTGTTGAGATTTTGAAGGGTGCAATTAAAGAACATGAAACCGATGTCAATATCCCAGAAGAAGATCTCAATCTCTGGAAAGCATTAGTTGATGATGCACCTAGTCACACTTTTAAAGTTGCCAATTTAGAAAAAAAATTAAAAAGTGGTTCATCTTCTTCATTAGAGAAAGAGAAAATTACAGACACTGAAAAAGGTCATGAAATCACTGATTGGGATTTACAAGTCCGTTTAGAAGCTGTATTGGTTGCTTATTGGTCACCATATCCTGAAGTTAGAGCTGTTACATTCCCATATGATGATCCAACCATCCCAGTTGAAACTTTGAGAGTTTATCTAATTGGTATCATTTGGACTGCCATTGGTGCTGTTATTAATCAATTTTTTGCCGAAAGACAACCTAATATTGCACTTGGTATGGCTGTTGTTCAAGTTTTCCTTTACCCATCTGGTTTACTTTGTGAATGGATATTTCCAAAATGGAAATTCAATATCTGGAAATTGACAATTGATTTAAACCCTGGTCCATACACTTATAAAGAACAAATGTTGGCAACCATTTTTTGTGGTGTTACTGGTGGTCAAACTTCTTATGTTGCTTGGAACATTCTTATGCAAAAATCTGAAATCTTCTATGGTAATGATTGGGTTGATTTTGGGTATCAAGTATTGTTGATCTTGTCCACTAATTTCCTTGGTATTGGTCTTGCAGGGATCATGAGAAAGTTTGCAGTTTATCCAGTTAAAGCAGTATGGCCATCTCTCTTGCCTGGTTTAGCTTTGAACAAAACATTGTTGACTCCTTCAAAGAAAGAAACCATAAATGGTTGGAAAATTTCATCTTATAATTTTTTCTTTATTACTTTTGCTGCTTCATTCTGTTATTTCTGGGTCCCTGATTATTTGTTCCAAGCATTGTCTCAATTCAATTGGATGACTTGGATTAAACCAGATAACTTGAATCTTGCAGTCATCACTGGTTCTTTTGGTGGATTAGGATTAAATCCAATCACCACTTTCGATTGGAATATCATTAGTTCTAAGCAGCAACCACTTCAAGTTCCTTTTTATAACCCAGTGAACAATATTGTTGGTATGTCTATTGCATTTTTCTGTATTATCGGTGTCTGGTACTCCAACTACAAGTGGACAGGATACTTGCCAATCAATAGTAATGGTCTTTTTACCAATACCGGTGAGCATTATTCAGTGAGAGCAGTCGTTGACAAGGACAGTTTATTTGACAAAGCTAAATATGAAAAAATTGGTCCACCATTTTATACAGCAGCCAACTTGGTGCTGTATGGTTCTTTCTTTGCACTTTATCCATTTCATTTTGTCTATGAACTTGGCATGAATTACAAGGATATGTGGGATGCATTCAAATCTTTTGGAAGAGTTATTAAAAACTACAGAAAATCAACATACGACGGGTTTAATGATCCTCATAGTACCATGATGAGAGCTTATCCCGAAGTTCCTGAATGGGCTTATTTGATTATTGTTGTTATTTCATTGGTTTTGGCTATCATCTGTGTGAAAATATACCCAGCAGAAACACCAGTTTGGGGTATCTTCTTTGCCTTGGGAATAAATTTCGTATTCTTGATTCCATTGACTACTATTTATGCAAGAACTGGGTTCTCGTTTGGTTTGAATGTTTTAGTTGAATTGATTGTTGGTTATGCCATTCCAGGTAACGGGTTAGCATTGGCATTTATCAAAGCATTGGGTTATAACATTGACGGTCAAGCTGAAAACTTTGTTAATGATTTGAAACAAGGTCACTATGCTAAACTTCCACCAAGAGCAGTTTATCGTGTTCAACTTTTATCTATTTTTGTTGCATCTTTTATTCAATTAGGTATTTTAAACTTCCAAATCAACGGTGGTATTCTGGACTATTGTGATCCTAAAAACACTCAGAAATTCACATGTCCAAATGCAAGAACATTTTATTCCGCTTCTGTTTTATGGGGGGTAATTGGTCCAAAGAAAGTGTTTGGTGGGTTATATCCGATTTTAAGATGGTGTTTCTTGATTGGTTTCTTAATTGCTTTCCCATGTATTGCTATCAAGAAATGGGGCCCACGAAAATATGTCAAGTATTTTGAACCTTCTATCGTCATTGGTGGTTTCTTAAACTATGCTCCTTTTAATTTGTCATATTATATTCCTGGTCTTTACGTTGCTTATGCCTTTATGTCATATCTTAAAAGAAACTATGAAGCTTGGTGGCAAAAATACAATTATATTCTTTCAACTGGATTGAATGCTGGTATTGCATTTTCTTCCATCATCATCTTCTTTGCTGTTTATTACCATGAAAAAGATATTAATTGGTGGGGTAACCTGGTTATGTTTGAAGGTTACGATTTTTCTATGACTGGTTGGTTGAATGCTACAGTTGATGCACCAGACGGGTATTTCGGTCCTAGAGTTGGTCACTTTCCATAGTTTTTTGTAGTGATTATTTTCAAATTTGTATTGTTAAACAAATTAGCAAATAGGAATGTAATAAGAAGTACTAAGTTCTGAGTGTAGGTTATATTTTTAGTGTTATATCCATACTTAATATAGAGCGATACGAGCTTTGGTGGCACACGTTACTTGTGTTCCAACCAGTCGCGCCTCACCCAACAATTTAAACCGCTTGCGCGTTTGTTTTTGAGGCACAAAAAAAAAATTTTTCAAACCACACAAAGTAAAACAATTAAATGTGCTAAAAGTATACACCCCATTCTACTATTTCCAAGTAATAACTATTAAAAAGTAACAAAAAAAAACAAATGGTCCCTAGCAGGATCGAACTGCTGATCTTGGCGTAACAAATTCGTTAAAGAAGCTATTAGCACCACGCCTTAACCAACTGGGCCAAGGGACCTTTTTGACGAGTTTGGCGTTTTCTAGGGTCTTCACACTTTGAAATTTTATCAAAGTTTCCAATTCTAAATTACAATAAAGTAGCTAAATATATGACTTCATTTATAGAATAATATCAATTGTTAGATGTAAAAATGCTCTTAAAGTAGTAGATTAATGAGTTAGATTATTTTTCTTCTTTTTTTTAACTAAAATTTCGGTCAAATTCTTTACTAATCTTGTTTTACTAGTGGTTTAAAAATCAACTGTGCTTTCTAGAAAGTTGAAATAAATTTATCAGCAAAGACTAGTTTCAACAATAGGGAATAGGTATAAAAAGCAATACAGGTAGCTGAGAGACATTGATGTTGACGATGGTGCAAAAAAGTACATTAAGCGTGATGTTGCCATTCGCATCTTAATAATTTCAATTCGGTATAACAAAGCTAAAATGTTCGCATCAGATTGTCTAATTTCCGGTCTAAACCCGATCGAATTTTATTTTGAAAACTGACCCAGATCGTTTTCATGGAATAATTTCTAATAAGAAAATATCAAGAGCGTACCAAGATTAATACAATGAGAGTGGTTGCAAAAAAAAAGGAAAGTGGTCCCTAGCAGGATCGAACTGCTGATCTTGGCGTTATTAGCACCACGCCTTAACCAACTGGGCCAAGGGACCAATTTTTTCAATTTTTGTTTTCGGGGTCTTTTTGTGAAATTTGACAACGAGAATGTTCAACTTCTTCTTCCACTATGAATTATCAAATTAATTTGACAAAATTTTTTATTCTTTAATATAAGTATGTCTTTCCAGTAGAAAGTTTGTTACTTTTAAGTGTATTTCAGGAGTCATAACTTCTATGAGTGTAAAAATGCTTAATCAACTCTGTACAAAAACTGGTGGTTCTATTCCATCTAGGGGGGGATAGTTAGATATGTACATTAAACAGTACAATACACTTTAGAAATGATTAGTAAATAATTCTACTAAGTAACCTGTTGTATTTAGCCACCCTTGCACTAATAGACATAAAGAATCCGCCTCCTGAGATTTTTTTTTTTTGCAACACTTTTATCATCTTTGCCAGGACCATGCCATCAATGACTATCCCAATTATTGCAATAATCAATTCAAGGGCATATTTATATCCCTTCAAAGTATGGTTCATTTAAATAACAATTTCTATCTTATGTATTTGTTACTAACTTTGTGGAAAAAGGGGTTATATTATTTTGTCATGCATCCTACAATTTGGCCCTTTTACATCACTATTTTAATCCCACAATTAGTCCTTACATTAGCGATCTATCTGATTATGTTCACAATGTTTTTCCCGCCGCAAGCTGTTGTATATACTTTACTTATGGGCCCATTAGGTGTCATTGGAGCTTGGTACAACTTAATTCTGCAAGCTAGCACGTTATCGATATTCATCGTTACCATAACTTTAATGCCCCATATTCAACGAGTAGCGTATGATGCGGTCTTGAGTCGAGAATGTGCCGATGATGTGGTTCTTATGGGGAAATTGAGAAGATACAAGAAATTGCCTTTTAGTATAAGAGTCAGTGAATATATTAGGGCCATTCCTGATCTTTCCATATTCCCATTTTCTGCTGTCAAATTATTTGCATTCTTTTGCATTTATTTCATTCCAGTTGCTGGTCCCATTATTGTGTTGTTTTTCCAATCATCAAGACGAGGACTTAAGGCACATGGAAGGTACTTCAAGTTGAAAGGGTATCAGAGATCAGAAATCAGATCAATTCATAAATTAAATAGACCCGCATATATGGGTTATGGAGTTGTTGCACTTTGGCTTGAACTGTTTCCATTTGTGAACATGTTTTTCATGTTTACCAACACATTGGGTGCTGCGTTATGGGTGGTTGATATAGAACACCAGAATACTATAGTGGCCGAGGATAACGCTATTGACATTAGTCACAGTGAACCAGTCATGGAAGAGACTAAGATTGTACTCGAGTCTCACGAGCTAAATAATGATAACAATATCGAAGCAGATCCAATCGTACCTCCAAATACCAACTAAAAAAAAAAAAAAAAAAACTTACTAATCATCAATTCTATTTCTATCTATTTATCTATAGTACATGAAGTTCTCTAATACAAATATATATTATCAACACATCCAAATCCAGCAGCAACTCCTCCTTCGTTACTGCTACTAACCTTGGACCTTAATAACCAACCAGCATTCTTATTGGTAAGTATTTCACCAGTTTCTTCATTAAATACAGTGGTTCCATAAACTCCAAGTTCAGAAATGATATCTTCATGAAATAACTCTTTGTTTCTGATGATTTTGTTTTTATGCACTGGTGGATTGATTAATTCCATCAAAATATATGCACCCCATTCCAGTTTATCCAATTTGTCCAAAAATCCAGGAATGTTTTCTTTGTAAATATTATTCCCACCGCCTTCTCTTTGAGGTTTCAAAACGAAATTTTCCGGTTGCTCATATGCCAACTTTCTAGCAATATCACCTTCTTCTGTTTCATCCAATGAATAAATCGATACAAAAGTAGACATGATAGCATCCAACTCTTCTGCACTAGAATTTGGTAAAAACTTGGATACAACGTCTCTTTTGGTTAATAATTGTTGAACTTTTTTTGTTCCTGATAACTGGGTCAACACTGAAGGACATTTTATCGCTAATGTGTTTTCCAATAATAATCTGGCTGCCCATGTCTTTTCTGGGTTGACATCATAATCACTTGGACCATACCCTGATCTATAATATACAACTGATATCTCATCCATAGTAGATTTCAAATACAACTTATCCAGGTTGACAGTTACATGATCTTCTACTTCTTCTAAAGTTAATCTTACCGATTTTAATCCAAACTTATCATATAATGAATACTCCACATGTCTTTGATCAAAACTGTTCCGTTCATTAGGTTGAACAATAAACAAAACAATTGTGGATACATTATTTGTGCCATTATGATAGTAAAAGTTACCATCAGCTAATCCTTGAGCCAATTCAGTAACCGATGGAGACACCGGAATTTCAGTATCGTCATCATAATACTTGAAGTTATATTTATTGTCATATTGTCCAGTGCCGTTCAAATATTGATGTAATTGACCAATTTTGGAAGATAATCCACCGAAAGAGACACTCACGGTGTTGAATTCAATTTGTTTAATTTCATTAGTATCCTGATGCACCATATAATCGGATCTAAATAACCCCAATGATAACGGTTGTATTTTATTCAGTTTTTTATAAACATCAAATAATCTACCAGTAAAATCGGTATCATATTTTGACAAATCTTCAAGAATGGAGAAAAACCAAGTTTTATCCTTCGCTATCACATTTATATACAACTCATTAAACAATTTTTGAACCTCAACTGCTCTATCAAAGCTTTGTTTCGGAATAGGTGTTGGGAATAACGTAATTGGGGCAACATTAGCCTGATAGTCTTCGAAATCAGGTGGGTACATCACCAACCCATTGCCAAGTGACCATTGGGATAAGTTAGTGATAAGTTCTTTTTCCTGCTCTGCAGATAATTGTGGGAAATCTTTGGCGGTCATTTTCTTCTGGATGGAAACGGTGGTAATGAGACTGTAGTAGTGCAATGCTAGTATTTGATTCGAGCGGTTCTTATGAGTTGGGGCGGATTACTCAATTTTTTCTGTTGGAGATTGAACATTGGTGCTATTTACCCGCCGCAGATTTGTCACCATTTCCCGTGCGCGATAAGATTTCGTACCAGCCACAGCACATTTTTAGAGGGCATATATAATTTCTCCATACTAAGTTACCGAAACCAGTAGTTGGCAAAGATTGAAATATACATAAATATATAATCATATATGACGGTAAAGGAATTACACTTTGGAAAAGCACTATACATTGTTGAAAGCGTAAAATACGTAGTCCTATTAAGATTGACCTGCAAAAAGTTTATCCTCGGGATTAACTAACTTCAATGGACACTAGCACCCACGAATATGAATCGATTTCCACAAATTCTATCAAAGATTCAATTGAATTTATTCAATTATTGTATATTAGATGCACGTATTTGTATAGACAAACAAAAAATATAAACATATCTTGTGTTGCAAAACTTTCAAAAAAAAAAAACCTAATGGTGTTGACACTCTAATTCATCAATTTCCAAACATGACCACTGAGATATCTACTACATTCATAGTAAATGATTTGAAATCAAATACAATTCCATTGTCTGATCCAACGGATTTGTTAATGAATTGTGATAGTTTTGAATTGGTGACACAGCAATCCATTTTGCAACCAAACCTTAAGGTTGTACTAAAGACAAACACATTACATCAAATTGTTCACAGCCTTCTTAGTGGCAAAACTGCCGAAGTCTCCCAAGCCAATGGGAATATTAAATTCGAAAGGAACTTGGCATATTGTTATTGGGAAGTAACTTTTGTAACCTGTGATACCCTGGTTCTCCTAAAAATATTCAATATCCAAAATATTGTTGAAAAGAAAATCACTGTAAAAGGGTCCATATTAAATGCCTTTCACTTGAAAAGTGAGTATAACCATGGATTAATTACTTGTGAAACAGTCGACGTTCCCGGGTTTATTACCAAATTTTTAAAGTGCCAGTACCATGAGTGCACAAGTATTTCACGCATTGACTCAATTAAAGATCTCAAGACATATGACAAGTTAATCCTCAACCCCACCTATTTCAAGTCTGTGACATTGACGTTTAACGAAAATCAGGTTTCAATGATCTTGGGGACCGGGGGGAACAGACTCAATTCCATAAGACTTCAATCAAAATGTAGGATTCTGATACTTCCTGCATTTGGAGAACATCAATTGTTTAATAAGCCGAGAAATCAAAACATTCAAATCACTGGAGCTAGAGATAACATATCAATTGCTGTGTATGAAATCAATAGAATAGTGTCATCAACCGTTGGAACCTGAATTTTTCCATCTAATATCTATCCCAGATCTGAGTGAGTGTGGATATTGTGCCGGGTGAATGAAGAAAAGTCCTGCACACAAACCGTCATCTCCCATAGTAAAGATATTTTTTCCTTTGTATTGCTTTGTTACTGCACGGGTTTTTTCACTTTTTCCACTCACTGGGTAAGTAAATCAATGGCTAAATTTTTCACTTTGGCAGTGCAGTGCAATGAAAAAAAAAAAAAAAAAAATTTTCACCATCCATCATATAAAATTTTCTTTTGCTCCTTTTTTTCTTCCTTTTCTTCCTTTTCCTTTTCTCCAATTAACCTACACTTATACATAATTTTAATAAAATGGCTGACGGTGTTTTCCAAGGTGCTATCGGTATCGATTTAGGTACTACTTACTCATGTGTTGCTACTTATGATTCAGCTGTTGAAATCATTGCCAATGAACAAGGTAACAGAGTCACTCCATCTTTCGTCGCTTTTACTAGTGAAGAAAGATTAATTGGTGATGCTGCCAAGAATCAAGCTGCTTTGAACCCAAAGAACACTGTTTTCGACGCTAAGCGTTTGATTGGTAGAGCTTTCGAAGACGAATCTGTCCAAAAAGATATTAAATCATGGCCATTCAAAGTCGTTGAATCCAACGGCCAACCATTGATTGAAGTTGAATACTTGGAAGAAACCAAGACTTTCTCCCCACAAGAAATCTCCTCTATGGTCTTGACCAAAATGAAGGAAATTGCTGAAGCTAAAATCGGTAAAAAAGTTGAAAAAGCTGTTGTTACTGTCCCAGCTTATTTCAATGATGCTCAAAGACAAGCTACCAAAGATGCTGGTGCCATTGCTGGTTTAAACGTTTTGAGAATTATTAACGAACCAACTGCCGCTGCTATTGCTTACGGTTTAGGTGCCGGTAAATCTGAAAAAGAAAGACATGTTTTGATTTTCGATTTGGGTGGTGGTACTTTCGATGTCTCTTTATTGAACATTACTGGAGGTGTTTTCACTGTTAAAGCCACTGCTGGTGACACTCACTTGGGTGGTCAAGATTTCGATACCAACTTGTTGGAACATTTCAAGAAAGAATTCCAAAAGAAGACCGGTAGCGATATTTCCGGTGATGCTAGAGCTTTAAGAAGATTGAGAACTGCTTGTGAAAGAGCAAAGAGATCTTTGTCTTCTGGTACCCAAACCACTGTTGAAATCGACTCCTTGTTTGATGGTGAAGATTTCTCTGCTAACATTACCAGAGCCAGATTTGAAGACATCAACTCTGCTTTGTTCAAATCTACTTTAGAACCAGTTGAACAAGTCTTGAAAGATGCTAAAATCAACAAAGCTAATGTTGACGAAGTTGTCTTGGTTGGTGGTTCCACCAGAATTCCAAAGGTCCAAAAATTGTTATCTGACTTCTTTGACGGTAAACAATTGGAAAAATCTATTAACCCAGATGAAGCTGTTGCTTACGGTGCCGCTGTTCAAGGTGCTATCTTAACTGGTCAATCTACCAACGAAGATACCAAAGACTTGTTGTTGTTGGATGTTATTCCATTGTCCCTTGGTGTTGCTATGCAAGGTAATGTCTTTGCTCCAGTTGTCCCAAGAAACACCACTGTTCCAACTATCAAGAGAAGAACTTTCACCACTGTTGCTGACCACCAAACCACCGTCCAATTCCCAGTCTACCAAGGTGAACGTGTCAACTGTACTGAAAACACTTTGTTGGGTGAATTTGACTTGAAAAACATCCCACCAATGCAAGCTGGTGAACCAGTCTTGGAAGCCATTTTCGAAGTCGATGCTAACGGTATCTTGAAGGTCACTGCTGTTGAAAAATCTACCGGTAGATCTGCTAACATTACCATCTCCAACTCCATTGGTAGATTATCAACTGAAGAAATTGAAAAAATGATCTCTGATGCTGAAAAATTCAAAACTTCTGATGATGCTTTCGCCAAGAGACATGAACAAAAACAAAAATTAGAAGCTTACGTTGCATCTGTTGAATCTACTGTCACTGACCCAGTCTTATCTGCTAAATTGAAGAAATCTGCTAAAGACAAGATCGAAGCTGCTTTATCTGATGCTTTGCAAACCTTGGAAATTGAAGATTCCTCTGCTGATGATTACAGAAAAGCCGAATTAGGTTTGAAGAGAGCTGTTACCAAAGGTATGGCCACCCGTTAAATAAATTAACTATCTTTTGTGTATATTTAATATAGTCATCTACTAATCAAAAAAAAAATTGGAAACTTTGATAAAAAAAAAGTATATTTGTACATTCTATCTATTCATCAAGTATATAATTACCTAACTTATCCATTTTGAGCTTCTTATCACCAGCAGATATAGCCGCTATAATCTTTTCGTTCTCTTCATCTAATGCTTCGTTATCCACTTCTTCTTCTTCATCTTCTTCCAATTCATCACCCTCATCATCATATTCATAGTCTTCTTCCTCATCGTCTTCTTCGTCGTCTTCTTCTCCACCATCATCTTCAATCTCAGAAAGATCATCGTTTTCATCTGTAGTGATTCTCATTCCCAAAACGGCTTTTTCCAAATCCTTATCTTCCCTATTTCCAGTTTTCTTTTTGGCATACCCAGAAGCTTGTACCTCAACATCCAAACTCTTTTCTCTAATGACATCACGTTTAAAATTAGGATATGCATATTTGTATCCATCACCATAACCATCAGTGTCAAACATGGTTGGATCATGTTCTGGGTTGTATTTAAATTTCTTACTGAAAAAATCTCTAATTCCTTGTACATCACGATCAAAGTATTCTTTAGCATCTGGATGTTCGATTGAGACACATTGTGGGAAATCAATAACAACAAAATCAAACTCATGTCCAGTTGAATCATCTCGGATAAGAATGTTGAACTCATTGAAATCACAATGAATCAATCCAGCTTTAGCCAATTTGACAATAAAATTCATCAAATCCGAGTATAATTTCTTATAATTCTTATGGTTTCTTAAATGCTTCATTGGTATACCTTTAATCCATTCCATCATTACACAATGTCTGGAATAGTCAAATGGTTGAGGTACATTAAACCCATTGTTGTATAATATTTCCATAAATTCGTACTCTTTAGCAGCTGCCAAACGAGAAAGATACATCCAATTAGAAGTTTGTTTGTTTTTCAAATAATCACGATTATTCTTGACGGTTTTAAATGAAGTTCTACCCAAACGATGAATCTTCATCACTTTTTGAACTCCTTGAGGATCACTCACTGAATAAATATCAGATTCCTTCCCAACACCAATAGTTGTACCGACGGAATACAATGTGTTTCTATTAAGCATACTCTTTAAAGCAAGATAATCATACCCATTGTAACTTAATCTAAACCCATCATACTTTGCATTTCTTAAACGAGAAATCAACTTTAATTTGGCAATATCACCTATTGCTCTGTTGGTTGCTGATGGGGATTTTAATCCACCGATGGAGTGGATCATTTGAGTAGGCACTAATTCATGGTTTCTAGATCCTAATTCTATTGCTTGTAGTACTCTGAAATCATCGGAGGTTAAATACCTCATATGAGAAGTATCCAATTTCATTGTTGTTGTAGTTGTCGGTGTGTAAGTTTGTGATGAGGTAGAGAGAGATGATGAGGATAATTTTTTGCAATAATTTTTTTTTCCTCTTTGTTTTCTTTTGACTTTTGGTTTGAACTGAACAAGATTCGTATTGTTTATTTCCCCGGTTCCATGGTTCAACCACGGCATAGCACAACAAGACGCCCACCATGGCAACGTGAATCAAAGAAAAAGACAGAGAAAAAGTTTAACAACAACAATAATCCAGAAGACTATTATTTATCCAGGGCAACTAAGATTGGATCAAGTAGTGAATTTATTGATTCCGCACCCTTCAGTCGACCTTACCCATGGACAACAATAACACCCAACTTATCACCTTCTATTGAAACACAAATAGTTTCAAGAATACCTACGTTGAAAAGACTTTGCGCTGATCAGTTAGCTCGAGATGTGAAGTTTATTGATTGGGAATTGGTCAATGCTGCACCGTGGTCCATTTGGAAATTGGTATGGGCCATAATTTTAAGAACAGGACAAGATTCACCAGATATATATGCTAAATTTGCTAGAGTGTTTCATGATTTCTCAGATTTTAAAGCTCATAGAGGACTACTACGGAATGATGTACGTAGTCAGATGATTGAAGCATACCGGATTCCTGGATCTCGATTACATAGAATGGAAACTATTTTCAGCAACTTTAATCTTAATGATACTATCAAATACTTGAATATATGGCAGCCATTGACTATTTTGGACTTATCATTGATTAAATTGCCTCGTGATGAGTGTTTTTCCCTTTTCAATATCTTTAATTTGGTATCATTAAGTCTTTGTAATCAACAAGATATCGATAATAGTTTCATCTCAAGTTTATGTTCCAGTATGAGAGACGGAAAATTACGGAGACTAGTCATTCTAAAAATAAATAATACTAGAGTTACCGAATCAGGGATATTAGATCTTTTCAAATTGAGTAAAGAACCGTGTTCTTTGGCATGTATCGAAACCGATGTCTCAGTGGTTGCCAACTATGTGAGAAATACAGAATGGATAAAACTAAATAAATTACAATCACTGATACATAATTTACCATTAGGATTGAAATTAAGTACTTTGATTCATGAGATAGGAATGGACTGTGATATATCACTTACAAATGATAACATATTTGATTTAGTGATAAATGATGAAGTTTTAAAAAGCGATGCGATTTCTCAACGGGATATTGATTCGGTATGGGAAGCTCGAGAGAAAATAAGGAATACAAGGTATAATAATGGAGAAACTTTTATTCTCAAACGTAATCCAAAGAGATTGATCAATAATGATACACAATCTTCCAAGGTGGAGTCACAACGTCCACGAAAACGACTAAAAAATACAATCAAATTAAATGTAAATGATTACTTTTGTATATGAAAAAAAAAAAGCTACGTATAATAAATTATATACTTTTTACTGTGTTGGTTTTCCTCTGTTTAGCATTGCTAATAAGCCCTTGCCACGTTCATTACTACCTTGGGACCCAAAAAGATCGCCTGCACTTTCTCCAGATTTTAAAATCTTGATCTTTTTAGGTTGATCTTTCTGCTTTTTTGCTGGCTCGTTTTTAAGTTGTTCATTGAAGCTATGTGAGTTTCCATTATGTGAGCTTAAAGGGTCGTCGATTAAGTAATCAACATCCTCTTCATCACTAGCAATATCAAAATTTCTAAACTGAGAATTGAATTGATATCCATCGTCATAATCTTCAAAGTCATCAAAATTCTCAAAATTCTCAAAATTACTCGGAAACTTTTGTTCCTCTGGCTTACTAAATGTGTTGTTCGATGTGGCTGTCAAATTTGGAGAAGGCAGAGCCGACTCCTTGGGTTTGTTCAAGATTCCTAAAAACTGACTGCTTCTTCTATTCGGATCAATAGCTTGTTGGAATTGAAAATCGGTTAAAGGCTGAGAAGATGGAACAGGAGGACCCCAAATATCAGATTTTGGTGACATGATACTGTTAGAAGCTGTGGCATGTTGACTTATATCCTGGAATTCATCAGGTTTCCTGTCAAGCAAAATGGTCGAGTCAGGTGTTGCAGTACCCCATAATTGTGTTGGTTGTGGTGGTGATGAAATGCTTTCAGTCTTTTCGCGTTTATTTTTATGGAGCAATCCTAACAATTGATTGGCTGACGATTGTTGCGCTTGCTGTGGTTTGTTTTCGGTATAGAAATTCAATGAACCAGAGGGAAGTCCTGTATTCTGGAAGTTTTGCTGAGGAATTTCGTTGGTGACAGGTGCATTGTATTGACCTTGCACAGATGTGTCTTGTAATGCATGTTCATTCTTTGGTGTTGGTTTCTTGAGCAAACCTAACAAATCTTGTGATGGGGACACGATCGGTGATTCTGTTTTAGTTGGTCTTTTTAACATGCTCAATAAATCATTTGACCCATTAGTAAGTTCCTCTTTTTTGAGTTCGCTAACGCCGTTGGACGGAATGGTATCCTTCTTTTTATGGAGTAAGCCTAATAACTCATTCGATGCTGCTACGCCAGAATTTGCGTTTTTATCAACATTTTCATCATTCTTGGTACCTAACAATTGCACTAAATCTGCAGACCCAGACCCTTGATTATCGGATCTTTTTAATAACTTAATCTTCTTTCCAGCAGTTATAGGTTGTTGATGATGGTGTGCTCTGATTGATTCTTCAATTTCATTTGAAGGTTCCTGATAAGAATGGTTGACTAATGGACTCAGTTTTGATGCAGCAGTGACTGGTTCTTTTGCCTCTGGAGTTTCAGATTTACGTAACGACTCAATCGAATTATTCTTTGCCTTATCACTTTCAAGTTCTATTTTTTCCTTTGCTGGCTTCTTAGGAAATACGCTTAGTAATTGCTGAGCTCTAGAACGAATATTTTCATCTTCAATCGACTTTTTGTGTTTGGAGCTTTCATCATCCTTCGTCTTCCCAGATTTAGTAGTTAAGATAGATAATAATTCTTTGGAATTTGTTTTTGGTTTTTGGAAATTTTGTGGATTTGGTGCTTGTTGGTGTTGTAAGCTAGTATACCCTGGGTGAGGAGGTAAAAATTGTGGAGGCATATAGGTCATTGGATTGAAAAATGGTTGATTGTAAAATGGATGTGCTGCATGTGCTCCGGTAAAAAATGGAATTTGGTGATGAAGATGCTGTGGCAATGGCACGTTAATCATTGGAGGTAAGAATTGTTGATCAACACTTTGGTTTAATACAGAGGGTGACATTGGCACTTGTGCTTCTTTTTGTCCAACCTTCTGCAAAATATTCAACAATTCTCTTCCAGCATCTATGTTTTCAACTGGCTTGTTAAGCCCTAATAAATCTTTCAATTTCAATTCTACTTGTAACATGATTTCTTCTTCGTTCAATACACCCTTGTTTTTGTTGATCCATTTCATCAATGGTTTCAAAATAGTCCCCACAATGAAAAAATTGTTCGGATTAGTCTTGAGTTTCTTTTGGATGTTCTTAATTTCAAACCATTGAATTTGAGATATCTCATAAGAGGGTGTATCAAAAGATGTGTCTTCAGGGACATTCTTGACAAAGTAAATCTTATAGTTCTTTCCCCTGATATTTCTTTCAACACAATCATTTTCGTCAATCAAGTGTCGACAATTAAACCCAGTTTCTTCTTCAACTTCTCTTACTGCACAATCAATGTCAGACTCGTCTTTAGAAATTTTCCCTCTAGGAAAAGACCACGAATTGGATTCTGTGCCTTTGACTAAAACAACTTTACTCAAGTCTTTATTAAATAACGCAACACCACGAACAGGGATTGTGGATTTGTATTTACCAAACTTTGACATTGCTTCTTGTGGATCACCCCATTTCCAAATGAGTGGACACTTTTCTAATATTTTCGTGCTAAATGTTTTCATTTTCATAGCTGGTAAACTAGGATTCAATTGACGAACAAAATCTGCATAAAACCATTGTGCCTCTTCAATTTGAAACATTATTCTTTCAATAGATGAAAGATCCTCTTCAGGGACATTGATAACAAATCGAACTAGTAAATCTTCCAAGACTCGGTCTAACGTCTGATTGCCTAGACCGTTTCTTAACTGTATCGACATGATTAACTTTTATTAATATAATTGATTATGATACTTTTTATGAATGTGATTATATGTTTCTTTTAGATGAACAAAATATATTTGAGATCATTCAGTTTCGGTGAAGTTTCAGCAACCAGTAAGCCTTTCATCTTTTTTTATTCTCATTTTTTTTTTTGGGTCGCCAAGTTTGGCTATTTGGTTTGTCGAGTGTTGTTTTTGTTCGCCCACTGTAAAAATCCGCACGACCCTCGTTCCTCACATTTCATTCTATAGTATGTTTGTTAGTTCTTCCTCAAGGAAAATTTCACCAGAGAGTTGCACTTTCTAAACAACAAGCTATTCGTCATGCAGACACGATTTGTGAGATGCTTTGGGACTTTTAAAACTCTTTCCCAAAGTCAGAAAAAGGGGTTTTTCCGTACCTATGAAGCGGCCACAGAATCGGCCCAACTGAAAACATTTGAAATCACTAGACCATTGGGCTTGCCAAAGCCAGTATTATTAAACCACAAATTATCCGACACATATTCATTTTCAAATATATTGAAGGAATTGTTTGGTCTGCAAGCAAAGGAACGGAGACAGAAGCAAATTGAGTTTGAATTGAAGCATTCAATCATTCGTGATGAGAAAGCTTTTAGAAGATTAAATGGGAAGATCTTTTCACCACCTATATCGTATTTCCGTGAAGAAAAATCGTTATACTTTCCTGATTTTATAGCCAAAACCGTGGCTGAAAATCTGAGAAGTTTGTATGATGCGTTAGGTGACAAGGTGAGTATTGTTAGATTGTTTTGCTCAATGAGTGGTGATCAATCAACCCTTACATATTTCAAAAAGGGAGACAAAGATTACTATACCAAGGATTTCGAAGAATTCACTCAAGAATATCCAAAAGCTCAAATTATCGACATTAATATGCCGCAAAGTTGGCTCAAGGGATTTTTCGTTAGTACCAATCTTTTGAAATCAACATTGAAAGTTCCCCTGAGATTTGACAATTACTTTCTCTTGCCTAACCATTTATTGTCTGGTGAAATCAGAGAGCAATTACGTTGTATCAATCAATGCGCAGGGTATATCTACATTATTGATCCTTTGGGAAAGATACGATGGGCTACTAGTGGGAATGCAAACTCCGAGGAGTTGGATTTGATGTGGAAAGTGGTGAAAAGTTTAGAAAAGGAACTTACAAAGAAATCAACTCCCCCATCTTCCCCATAATGTAAATAGTTTTTATAGTCAACGTTTGTCTATACTTGCATGTTAATATTAGAATTGCAGCAAAAAAGAAAAATGTAGGCAACACGTTGAATCAGTGGAAATAGACACTTTCTCCCAACGCAATCGGGAAAGTTTAGCAAAAATGAAATAAAGTGAATAATTACGAGTAATTACTCGTGAATGGATTTATTTGAGTCAAGATATTGCAGGTCTAGTAGTAGATCCAGGCCGTCAAAATGGGTTGTTCTGCAACCAAAGTGCGCACGACCTTTTTCACTACTGGCAGTACTATGGTGTGTGAGAAATTTCTACTAGCGTTGCTCGAAAAGCCAGATATTTCTACCATCTTTTCCTTTGAACCACCACACCATAATCATTGGAAACACGGAAGATAAACAGTTACTGTTGTTCCAGATATGACTTTATGAGTATGTTCCTGATTTACAATATGTTTCTAAATGTACATGTACCTGGATGATGAATTTTTTCAATTGGGAATCTCTCTGACTTTAATCCAAAAATAAGCAACCATGGAGAAAAACCAATTAATTGATTTCTGACCAAAAACCAAGAAACATTCATAGAGGTTGATAAAAAAAAAAACAATGATTACTAACTATTTTAAAGACAGTGTTAGTAGATGTAGCATAATATTCAAAACAATTCTGATAAGTCGTTATTCTAACATTAGGCATCTTGGCCAGGTTAACCACATTAGGGCTACAACCCTAAATGGTTTTTTTCTTTTGGTGTGTGCGCGAAAAATTACGAATGGTGCTCCCAGCAGACAGCACAAAATTTTTCACTAATATGGATTTTTCTCTTTTTGTTTTGGTTCTTCTTCTTCTTCTTTTCTCTAACAACGTCAACTGTAATTACAAGCAACCATGTCTGCTCCAATCAACAAAGAAAAAGTCGAACAAGAATCTGAACAACAAATTCACAAAATCAGAATCACTTTAACTTCCACCAAAGTTAAACAATTGGAAAATGTTTCTGCTAACATCATCAAAAATGCCACTCAATACAACATTGTTAAAAAGGGTCCTGTTAGAATGCCAACCAAGGTCTTGAAAATCACCACCAGAAAGACTCCAAATGGTGAAGGTTCTAAGACTTGGGATGCTTATGAAATGAGAATCCATAAAAGAGTTATTGACTTACAAGCTCCAGCTTCAACCGTCAAGAGAATCACTCAAATCACCATTGAACCAGGTGTAGATGTTGAAGTCACCATTGCTGCTTAAGTAGCATGTTGAATGCGACGTATCATATTACCAAACATTTTGTTTTGGATCATATATAATTGACTATAGCATATTTGGTGGAATTTTTTTTTTTTTAAATCTTTTCATATCAATAGGGAGAAGAAATGGTGTGTGTTATTTTATTTATGTATACATTGGAAGAAGCTGTTTTAATAAGGAGACATCATATCCAGATGCTCTAGGCGTACCGTGTATTTTAATTAATATGCTGACGTTGTAGGTGTTGCTATCAGGATTTGGTATGATAAATTGATGAAAAGAGGAAGAAGGAGAAATTTAGTATAGTTTTTTTTTATATATTCATCCTAAAATGATAGGTTATGGTAATTAATATAAATAATATTGTAAACATACTAGCGTTGATAAGTAGTTGTTAGTCCTACAATTTGACATTCTTTTAATAAGAAAATATATTGGTCTAGCCAATTTTGCAAGCTTAACGAGAACATCGTTGTACTATGGCAGATCAATTGGATAGACCAACACCGCAAGAGTACAGGCCTCACATAATGTACCCAAAACGCAGAAATGGGGGACTGCGGGATCCATCGCAATTGGAACAACATAGAGGGTACCTCTACACTAAATAATCCAACATGCCAACACTCATTTATTTTTCATTAAATCTAATAATATATACAAGTAAACAAAAATTTGTTACAAAAATCACCTAACAATTACAAACCAAATCTATTTGGTTTATTTAATCTTCTAGCCGTTTGAGCATTTGTCTTTGTACGTTGACCTCTAACTGGGAAACCCAATAAATGTCTAGTACCAGCATAAGATCCAGTAGATATTTTCATTTTAATATCATTAGTTATTTTTTGTTTCAAATGTCCTTCAATCACCAACAGTGATAATTCTTTATTTAGATCCATGATTTGTGGTTCTGTTAATTGATTCATTTTACAATTTGGATAAATTCCAACTTTGGCCATTAATCGATCTGCTGTATGGTATCCAACTCCAAATAACGTCTTGGCTAATCCTATACGGACTGGAAAATTATGTTTAATGGATTTACCAAATACAACCACTCCCATTTATGTATATATTAGTTGATCTGTTGTTTGGTTGATATTAGCTTCAATGTTTAAGAAAATTTTCAATTGAATAACGAAATTTTTTTTTCCAATTGGTGTTTTTTTTTCCTGGACAGACTGCACGAATCTCTGGGTTCAACATTTTCCTTCAATCGACAGACATCATCTTTGATTGCTGTAATATTACCCCTTTTTCTTTCTTTCTTTCTTTCTGGAAGTAACCATAATATCTGATAGAATGAGTTTTATGCCAAGCGGGTCAAACCCCGCTACTGCTTCGTTTACATGTAACACATGTGCCGTGAAGTTTATAAATGCGGAGTTACAGAGACAACATATGAAAACCGAATGGCATAGGTACAATTTAAAAAGAAGAGTTGCCAGTTTGCCGTCAATAACATCGGAAGTATTTGCGGAAAAGATCCTTCATCTGAAGCATTTAGCAAGAAATGAAAATGAAGACGAATATGGATTTTACATTGCTACTAGAAAGAAGAAGCAAAATGGATCTAGACAAGTAACGAAAAAGTTTTTAAAAACTCAGAAACATAGAGGTAGAAGGGATGAAATTATGGGGGATGATAATGATATTCAAAGAAGTATTAGTCCAGTGACTTCTATCGCTTCTGAATTTTCTGAGTTTTCTCTTGGAGGAGATTCTGATTTTCTTGAAATTGAATCAGTGGAAACTGGTTCTGAATTACACTACACGGAAGAATCAGATTTCACAGATTTGGAAGGAGAATTATTATCTGAAGATGATAGCGATTTTGAACAAGAAGAAAGTGATGGTGATGAACAATTAGATGAAATAGAGGCCATTCCAATTACACACTGTTTTTATTGCGGTGCCAATAATCACGAAATCGAGAATAACATAAAGCACATGTTTAATAGACATGGGTTGTATATTCCTGAGAGATCATTTTTGGTTGATTTAGAGGGATTATTGGAGTATTTAAGTGAAGTTGTTTCTTTAGATCTTGAATGTTTGGTTTGTGGATTTGAAGGGAAAAACTTAGAAAGTGTCAGACAGCATATTGCGTCTAAAGGACATTGTAAAATACCTTATGAAACGAAAGATGAAAAGTTGGCAATTTCTCAATTTTATGATTTTCTCGTAGAAGAAGAAGAGGAGGTAAAGAAGAAAAAGGAACCTACCAAAAAACGTGTTGGGTTCAGCGAGGAGTCACCATCTACAATAATCGTTGAATATCAAGAAGACGATAATGTTGATAATGGAGTACATGAAAACTATGAGTTGGTTCAAATTGACCCATCGGGTGTAGAGCTCACCACACCAACGGGTTCGAGAATCGGTCATCGATCAATGCAAAGGTATTATAGACAAAATTTGCAATTACCAAGAGAGTATTCTTCAGGACAAAAAACCCAAGCCTTGGTTGATCGAAGATTTGCACCTGGTTTGACCTCAAGTTTAATTTCGAAGCAAGATAAAGAGGCACGGCGAATAGAAACTAGGGTCAAAAATGATCAAATCAGAAAACAAAATAAAACAAGAAGGCTCAATTATCAAAAACATTTCCGTGATGAGATTTTGGGCACTTGATTGTATAGTTTTTATTTAGTATATATGTATGTATATTTGGACTTTCGAAGAAATATATATGGAAAGACTTACACCGTGTGGTTTTGAGCTCTGCCTGGGTGGTTGGTTTGATTATTGGACCAAAAAAATTCTGAGACATGGGGAAAATCATGGCGCAAAATTTAAAAATGTTTGCTTCCGAGAATTATGCACCATCTCCCCAAAGAGGATTAAAATTGCTTGGAGGTGAGTTTGATAATTGCTGTCGCATGACAAGTATGCTTATCTCTATATGTCATCAAAAATCTTGCTTAATAATCTTAGAGAAATTGCACCTGAGTACCCTCTGATGTAGCAAATTGCAATTGCACGACATAAAACCTGTAGTACGACCAGCACTGCCAGCACTGGTAGTAGAAATGGTGAGCATTTCCAGGCCCACAAAAGGACGCGTTGGTTGGTTTGTGAGCCCGATAACACGACCCGTTTTTAGTGAGTGCGGTTAAAGTGCAGGAACAAGAAGAAGAAGAAGTGGTGGAGCCGCAGAGAACTCCAAAGAATCTTCCACTCGATTCTTTCTCTTTCTGTTATTTTCTGCCTATCAATCAATCAATCAATCACGTACCCACTTACATTATTTTTTTACTTTCTTTTAACTCTATTTTCTACACTCCAGATATATACACATACACTTACCCCAGAGTATCATTATACTAATTTGCCTTCAAGCTGACTAATTCCTAATTAACCTTTTTTCCTATTAATAATATTTCCCCTTTTTCCACACCCACTGTCTACACGATCATATATCGATAGGAAGTTTAAAAGAAAAAAAATAACCCACAGTCCATACAATAATATCCACTTATTTGATCTTTTTCTTGTTTAACTACTAAAGACTAGATTATCAATGGTTAAAGAGACATATTTTTATGATATACTATCAGTGACGGCATCAGCAACCACAGAGGAAATCTCCAGATCATATAAAAAACAAGCACTAAAATGCCATCCCGATAAAACAAACCATGATCCAGAATTAACAGAAAAGTTCAAACAAATGACTCGAGCTTATGAAGTCTTGAGGGATCCCAAACAAAGAGATATATATGATAAATATGGAATACTGGGTTTAGATGGAGTGGTGCAACAAGAATCAACCAGTTCCACTTCACGTCATAATCATCATCATAGTCGAAGACCAAACCCTTTTGCCCCAGATATTTTCTCCCAAGTCTTTCAAGATATAAATAACATGTTTTCTGCACATAATTCAATGTTTGAAAATCCACCCATGCCTGGAGGAATGCCTGGAATGCCTGGTTTCCCTGGTACTCAAAACATGAAGAAACACATCCAACCTCTAGGGCAGCCTTTGGGGGATCAGTTGATTCGTGGGGAGGATATTCACCACACTTGTGAAGTCAATTTAAGTGACATGGCTTATGGGAAGACTATAAAGTTGTCATTACCAAAGAATATGAAATGTGTGCATTGTGATGGATGTGGAGGCATAGATGCAATGACATGTAAATCATGTCTAGGGTCCGGACAAGTGCTGGTTACATATTACAATCAATTTTCTCGATATCAACAAAGTGGATCATGTGGAACATGTCAAGGAACTGGGGTATTTGTGAGACCTGAGAATAAGTGTGTTTATTGTGATTTGGGATATGTTGAAAGCTCAAAGATAATTAAAGTAAAGGTTCCACCAGGTGCCACCATGGGAGATAGAATAATTTTAAAAGGTGAAGCAGATGAAGGAAGAAATATAATTCCTGGAGATGTTGTAATTAAATTGAAGCAAAAACAACACCCATTCCTTGTACGAAAATATAATGATTTATTTATGGATTATGAAATTGATTTAAGAACAGCATTGTTAGGTGGGGAAATCGTCATTGAAAACTTCTTGAAACAAGGACAATCTTTGAAAATATATATCAATGTACACGGTTACCGTTCACTTAATACTAATGAAGTTCAAGCTGGTGAAGTTGTGGGTACCATAAGATCAGGAGAACCCAAAATTGTGAAAGGCATGGGAATGCCCATTAATAATGCAATTCGGAATGGAATCATTGTACAAACTGATCTGGAAGGGGATGCCGTGCCTGATTTGAACAGATATGGCCGTGGGAACTTGTTTATAAACTTTCACGTCAAACTACCTTCGATTGAAGATTTCCTGGAAACCGAATTACATCATATGGATAAGATCCTTAAACCAAGTCTGAACAGAGACAACACAACCAGCACTGGAAATATTATAGAATCCAACTTGGCAAGTTTACCAGGAACAAAGAGAAATCCCATAAATCTAGATCCCACACCTAGTATGAGCGATAGTCCATTCAAAGAAGGCAGCGATTCTATCAAATTGGATTTCAGTAATATAGAGATCAATGATAATACGGATAATAGTAATAGAACTAGGGATGCTACACAGAACTTTTTTGGTGGGTCTCAAACCAAGAGAAGACGTTTTGAGAATGATTTAAGTCACGGGATTGCTAGTCCTTTGTAAGGACCGTTTACTACCAATGGGACGCAAAAAAGAAACAGATGACTTTATGCAAACAAAATATTTATTAATAGAATTAATCTATTTATATTCGTATATAAAAATGTCTATAGTATGTGGTGTAATTTGATGATGTAATCTGTAAACATATTCTATAATCTCTCATAATTTGTAGTGAAGTGCGCAGCAAGAAAGTGCAGATTCTTGACAACCAAAAAAAAAACCACAACAAAGATTCCAGTATTTAGTCTCGTTGATCTCCACTACAATTCCTAACCATTTATCAAAAATCAAACCTCAATCAAAAAATGACAGCAGAGCAAATCTTAGAGCCATCTTTGATAAAGGATTTATCAAACCACATATATGAAAAGAGAAAGGCAACGGCATATCAGATTGAATCATTGACAAAGAATGCATTGGCACATAATGACACCCAAACAATATACAAGATAATCAACGAGCTTAAAGAATTGACCAACACTGGAACCAATCTGGCCAAGATGGGAGCAATCACTGCACTTGGAAGTGTTTCTGTTGCTTTAGGATCAATTGTGATTGCTTATTTTTTGGAAGATATAGTTAAGCCGATATTTTCTACATTTAAAGATACTGATGCAAGGGTAAGATATTATGCTTGTGAATCTCTTTATAATGTTGCTAAAATAGCCAGGGGAGAAATATTAATATATTTTAATGAAATCTTTGATATATTATGTATATTGGTGAGTGATTCGGAAAGTAGTGTGAAAAATGCTGCTGATATATTGGATCGTTTGATCAAAGATATCGTTAGTGCCAAGGCAACTAGTTATGTCAGCATATTGCAACAACAACAAGAATCACAGATTAGAAGCAATTTAGTAGATGCACAAGGTAATGCTATCCAAGTGAATGAACCTCAGGATCCAAGCAAAGCATTTTCTTTACCAAGATTTGTTCCTACGCTCTTGGAAAGAATGTATACCACTGATCCATTTACCAAAAAATTTTTATTAAGTTGGTTAGAATTATTTGATGATATCCCATCATTAGAGTTGATTAGATTTTTACCGGAATTTTTGAAACCGTTGATTAGATTTTTGTTTAATAATTCACCTAGTGATGTTCGTTCTGAAACTGAAAATTTGTTGAATATGTTCCTACAGGAAATTGAACATATTGCCACTATCAAAATTGGTATCCGGAAAAAAGAGTTGGAAGATAAGAAGAAGAAAGAAAAGCAAAAGCAACAAAAAGAAGAGAAAGAGAAAGGGAATGGAAATGCCATTGAGACGGAAAACAAAGAGAAACCAGTCGAAGGTCTTCAAAAGTTGAAAAATACAGAGTTTGCAACTGAAGATGATATTGGAGCTGATGATGAGGCATCAATAAAATCCGATGATACCACTATTGTTAGAAGACCTGAAAACCAAGTGGTTGTTGAAAATACTGATAAAAAAATTGAAACTGGAACACAAATAAGTAACAATGAGAATGATGATGATGAAGTTGTTATTGGACAAGATATTTTTATTGACTATGAGAAAATCAGTTCCATTTTATTATCTCTTCTCAAATCATCAGAGCAAGAAAACAATTTTAAAGATTTGAATAATGAACCTCATGAAATCTATTGTCAAGTACAATTCATAGCCATTAAATGGTTACGCAACATTTTAGATATAGCTCCCTCGGGGATTTTGAAACTGTTTCCTGAATGTGTTTCTATTGTTTTAAAAAACATTTCCAAAACTGATCGGGATCAAGATTTCGAGTTACGTGATTCATTCCTTGATTTTAATTTATCCTTGCAACTGTTCTTGTATAAATTTAATGATAATGATTCAGATGAACTGAATGAGGTTCTTGGATTAGATCAAGAAACAAACACAGAGTTCAATGAAATCAAGTTGCCATTGACTTTGTCTGCAATTATAAAAGAATACATGGGATCCATTAATGAAATAGCAAGGATTACAAGTTTAGAATGGTTGATTTTCATATATGAACGTAATCCAAAAGAGTTTTTATTATTTTTTGAAAAGGGAAACAATAATTTTGAATTGACTGATTTTTTGAAATATGATACAAGTAATGAAGCTATACTTAAGATATTAACATTATTATCTAAAATTTCAGAATCGAATCAACAATTTTTTAAGAATTTTATGATTAAATTAATCAAAATATTTGAAGTGGATGGATCAGAAAAATCATTTAAAGTTGAATTTATAATTCGTAAATTATGTGTTACATTGAATTCAGAAATTATATTCACTACACTTTCAGAAGTTTTAACAAGTTTAAATGATTTGGATTTTCTTGATACTATGGTTGTTACTTTAAATAATATTTTATTAACATCTCAAGAATTATTACCATTTCGTAAAAAATTGAAAAGTTTAGATGTGAATAAATTAGAAGATTGGCAATTATTTTCTTCATTATTTCAAAGTTGGTCTCATAATGCACCTAGTGCCATTTCATTATGTTTATTAACATCAAATTATGAATTATCTTTTTTAATCATTAAAAATTTATCTGAATTAGAAGTCACATCTCAATTATTAATTCAATTGGATGTATTGGTTCAATTATTAGAACTGCCAATATTTATGAAATTAAGATTGAATTTATTAGAACCTGAAAGACATCCTTATTTATTCAAGACATTATATGGATTATTAATGATTTTACCACAAAGTAATACTTTCATGTCTTTAAGAAATAGGTTAACTACAGTGAGCAATTATAATTCTGGTCAAGGTTCTTCTTCACAATCATCATTTCAAATATCAACTCCATTAGCAACACCAACTCTTGGTGCCACCACGACTGGAACTACTCCAATTACAAGTACTAGCTCAACCAATAGTCAGTCAATTAAACGTAAGAGAATATATGAAATGTTGGATAAATTTATTAAAATTCAAGGTCATCATGAAGAATATAATAGTAATAACAATAAGAAAGTCATTAATCCTTCTAATTACAATCTTGAATCAACTACTTTGTTCCCTATAAATCTGCTTAAATAGAAATATATAAGTAAATAAGTAAGTAGTGTATTTGGGCTAATTTCCCTATTTTTTTTTTTTTACATTTTAGATAAAAACAACTTGCAGTTGCAGTTGTTGCTGTTTGTTGTAACCTTTAAAAAAAACTCTATTTGTCTATTTACAAGTTAAGCAATCTAAACTGTTAGATTCCAAAAATGTCAGGTACTATCAATAGTAGTAGTAATACTAATAACAACAACACAATACCCAATGAACATAAATTCATCATGGTTGATCCTGAACAGTTTGTTGGATCGAAAAATGATACCTCGGATCAACAATATCATCATGATCCAAAACAATTAATTCCAAACACTCAACATCAACATCTCCACCAACTCCAACCACATCAACCACATCAAAACCAACTCCAACTCCATGATCATCATCATAATCACCATCACCATCACCAGCAGCAACAGCAGCAACAGCAACAGCTGTTTGATGCACACGAAGTCAGCAGCAAGTATCAATTAGATTTCCAACCACCGTCTAATTCCAACTCGGTACCAATTGACATCGGTGGACTTACTGCAATGGATCTAAAATCCAAAGAATCCAAATATAAACGATGGACGCCAAAGATGGATCAATATTTAATTAAATTATTAAGTGATGTAGTTCATTCATACCCTAGGGGAGCATCACCAGAAATGAATAAAAAGGCATGGTTATATGTATCTAAACAATTACGACTTGCTAATCCAGAAACTGTTTATTCTACATATTCGAAATATTCAATCCAACAACATTTAATTAATGTGATTCATCAAAGATATAGATTATGGTATCGATTAATGTTACATTCTAAAACTATCACCTCAGGGTATTCATTTAAATGGAATCCTGAATTGGGGAAATTTCAATTGATTGATTTATCAAATAAAAGTTTAATATTGGATCCTAGAGAAATTAAACAACTTTTTTATAGTGATTCAATAAGTTTACCTAATTTAACAAGGTATAATCGAAGTACTTTAATAAGTAGTGATTTATTTTTGAGTGATAGTTTGAAATATATTTCAGTTTATCATAATGAAATATTACCTGTTTTACAAAATTTGGATGAAAAATATACTAAACATGTTGAACCTGATGGGAATTTATATTCAAAAGTGCCGAGATTCAATTACCCGGAAGCTAATAATGAATTCTGGAAGCCATTGGCATCTACAAGGACGCAATATAAGAAGAAGAAAAGAGATGAATTGTTGAGAAATCAACGAATAGAAGCACAGAAAGAACGACAACAACAGCAGCAGCAACAACAACAACAACAAGAAGAAGAAGAAGCAGTTACAGCTGATATTGATAATTTAAACGAACAGCACCACGGTGGTCCCGATGGTGACGATGGAGAAGATGGTGATGGTGACATTGGTCAAGAATTTCACGATGAAGCCATCTCACAATCTTTACATGATGCAGTTGATCCAGCATTGAAACAAACAGGTATTGCACTTCAGGGGAATCATCACACACTCCATCACCAACAGCAACAACAACAAATACAACATAGCCATCATCACCATCATCATCAACATGCAGATAATCTGAACCATCAGCAAATAATGACTCATCAGCGATCGTTACCATCTCAACAACAACAACAGCAACAGCAACAGCAACAGCAACAGCAGCAACAACAACAGATACAAATGAATATAGAGATAGAAAGTGCACTTGCATCAGCTACTTTAGCAGCATTAAACACCCCCATCAAGAGAAACAAAGATTCAACACCATATTATGTAAGAGATCTGAAATGGTTCAATAAATTAATTCAACTTTATGATTCAGGACATATCCGAGCAGATGAAGTATTATGTGTATGTGAAGGAGTAAGAGATAATCGAATTCCTTTATTTATGTTGAATGTTTTAGATCATGGATATTATCCTACTAGAACGGGGAATAATCAACCTACTGTTGTTTATAATGAAGAAATCCCTGATGAGGAAACTACTAAACGAATTAGAGAATTTATGTTACCCATGGTGTATAATAGTTGACACTAAAGAACATATATAGATGAATATTTAATATATAACCTGTCTTTTTCCCTAATATACTTTTTGTTTATTTTCTATTGAATCAGTTGAATTTTCTTGTTGTTGTGGCTTATACGCATTAAACTTTGAATGATTTGAAAACATAGGAGACATAAGTGGTCGTTTCTCTGGACTTCCCATTGAATCATTATGCGTCATAACCGAAGCCTGCATAGATTGTACTCTAGGAGCAACTTGTCTTTCCATCGTTGAACCGCCGCCACCATTAGTTCCTTTTATAATCCCAACTTTATCTGATTGATTCAAACTTTCAATCAATTGTTCAGGAGTGATCACATTCTTAGGAACAACATTTCTTGATTGCCAAGTATCCATTGGATTTGTAGCTGGTTCAAGAAATGAATATAAATCACTTGATAAATCATCCAAATTCTGTAATACTGATGTGTTTGTTGTATATGTACTTGTTGATTTTCGTTTCAGTGATGCTGTTGGTTGTGTGGTCACATGATCGTCGTCATCATCATCATCATCGATGTCTATGCCGTGGTCGTGGTTATGATCATCGTCATGTGAGGATAATGTTGATTTTGAACGAATTCTTGGTTTTAATTGATATACATTACTTTCAAATAAGGTGTTTTCAAAAGCTGGTTTATTATATCGTTGATTATAAGTTTTATTGAAATCATTAATGAATTCATTTCTTAAATCTCTCTTCTTTTCAATATTAAATCTTGTTGGGTCAATATCATAATTGTCCTTTTGTAATAATGGTTGTGATTCTATTTCGTTACCTCTCTGTTGGTTCTGTGAAGGAGTATAAGAACATGTAGATGATGATGATGATGATGATGAAGAAGAAGAGCCACTTGAATTATTTGTGTTTAATGAACTTACCGATGAATTATCCGAGTAACCGCTGGAATGATGTGAAGAATCATCAGCTGCTGGTGCAGGTATGGACCCTGGACTATGACCCGTTTCTCTTAATCTATAACCTACTTTTGCAGCAACTGTTTTCCTTAACAAAATATCAAACAAAAGTTTCGTGTTTAAATGATATAGTTCTTTATCACTTAATAAAAGGGCATCTTGAGGATACAAATCTTGAAATCTAGGAGGTGGAACAGTATATCCACCCATATATACATCGTCTTGATAACTTTGATAGATTATATCGACAAATTTGGTACTACTTGTGGAAAATGGACGAAGCACTTGATTTTGAATTTGATTTTGATTATGTAATTGTTTCATTTTGATGCTTTGTCGTGGTGTAATAATAGTGAAATTATTATGATTATCAATATCAAATTTCTCAGTTTTATAAGTTAATCTTGGTTTTGGTTGTAATATTCTTTTATATTCAAATAATTTCATTGTTTCAGGTATGAAATTTTTTAATAATTGTCCATAATTACAATTTGCTAAATATTCCATCATTTCTTCTTTATAATTAAAATGTCCTTCATGACTAGGAGTTACTAATCTCTTATATTTCAAACTTCTTTTTCTTCGTATTGGGAATTTTAAAGGTTTCTTTTGCTTTATATCTTTTCTCTTTACTGTCTTATTACGACTTTTAATTCTATTTCTATTTCGTAGTGTGGCCAGTCGTGATATGATTGATCCTGATGATTTTATAGATGTTGGTGCCTCAAGCACCGTCATTGTCGGGGGAGTTGGTGATGTTATTGGTATACCTGAAATAGGCGTTCGATTATGAATATTCTTTGATATTTCTTCATAATTGTATGAATTATGCCATTGTGAATCAGATCGTGTATGTGAAGGTCGTGCCTCATAAATCACCTCAAATGGGTTCGATGATGTTCTACGGTGTAGATGTATACTTGAAGAAGCAGAATCTGTGATGTTTGGAGACAATGTTGGTTCTTGATTGGGATATATTAGGGAAGTCATTGGTGTGTGTGCAGTAACTATATTTCTATCATAGATGATATGAAGGGACGTAGAAAAATCAATCATCATGAAGAAGGGGGGGGGGCTGCCGGCGATGGGATCTGTTTTTTAATATATATGGAATGTGTAAATTTCAATTAGGGGAAAATCCAATCGTCGTCTAATTTGAAGTTTTATTTTGCTACAAAAGCAGGTGGGTCAAGTCAGGTAAACAGCAGGCATAAGCCAAGTGTTGCCGTGTTCCATAGTTTAGAGTGAAAAAATAAATAATATGTGTGTGTGTGTAGTAAAGTGGATGCGGTTAGATTAGACGATCCATAAAATGGCTGGCTGGCTAACTGCAAAATATTTTTTTTTTTTTTTTTTTTTTTTTTGCGGCGCCCTCTCTACAATACTCTATTACTGGTGTTATTTAACAACTGTGACCACATGCAACAAGAGACAACCCCTATGTGTGCATATATCGGGTTTGGAGAAGAAGTTCACTTCTATTTATAGATGATTCCATCATAAAACGAATAAGAGCAAATCCTCCTGTGGTAATTATATATTTGTAGATATCTAAATGTATAGAAAAAACGAATTAGTCCATCATGCCAGTATTAAAACTAAACTAAATCAATTGCAGTTGCAATCGATTCAAGACACAGATCAAAACGGGGATATTGAAAGAATCAGCTAAATCATTTTAAACTGAGCATTTCAAAAAATACACAGTGCCCTTGTTTTTTTACCTTTCCTGGACGGTTTTTATTATCTAAAGTTTCGTTTATACAAATTTTAATTTGGACCCTGATTTATACTTTCTTATCCAGCCCACCTTTTGAACAGTAGTAAAATCATATTTACTTATATGCCCCTATTACTCACATAACCTGAAAAAGGGTGAGGTTTAAGGAACAAGCATTCTTGGGGTCATCTATTATTATTATTGAAATGGGTGCTTCAAACTTACTTGCATAACCCAGCAAAAATCCTCCAAAAAACAAAAAAAAAAGTTTGATATTAGATGGCGAGTAGAGAATTGTTCATATTACTAAGTTTGATGGTAAGTTATACTTAATTCACTTTGCTAGCTGTCATGGTCATTACTAACTGTATGGAGCCTTGGGGGATATTTGTCGTCAAAAATCACCACATACGAAAAAGTACGCGAATTTATTTAGTGTGCTTGCTTGCTTACATAACACTAATAAAATTCTTTGTTTTGTTAGAACGGGATCGAAATCAAAACATTAAATTTTTTTGGTCACTATGCACACACACACAATATTTTTCGTTGACTTTAGTTTGTTGAGGTGGTTTCTTCCTCCAAACTCAAACTTTTTTACAATTTTTTCTGCCTCTTTCTTTTGGGTGTTACTTGTCTTCTTTTCTTCTTTTAGACAAAACAACTTATACTTTTAATCAATTCACTATGGATAAGCTTAAGGAAGTATGTAATACCCTCAATGGACGTTTGATTGATTGGCAATTTTTTTTTTGGGTTACCCATCCAATGATTTACCTGCGTTTGTATCGAGACAGCAACTGGAGGGCGAAAAATCAAACGAGAGGTGGACCCCTTGTTGTGATACATAACTGACTGAAGAATTGGTATTGCTATGATTCACTTGACAAATGATATAAGACAGAATGATATTTGTTGAATCGTTGCAAGACACGTTTGAGATTAATCAGATCACCCAATCTTTGATTTTGCTTATTTTATCCTACTGTCGTATACGTGTCAGATCGGAAGACAATACCTCGAACCCTCACAGCCCCCAGTACGAAAAAAAAAATAGACCAAAATCACCAAATCAATTCAAGCTCAGACCAATTTAAAATATTTCACGTGAATACTAACCTACTTTTAATAGAAAATCAACAACTTGAAATTAGATGCTGAAAAATGGCAAGAAAAATCAGATGAATTATCTGATAGAATCAAAGAATTGGAACAAGAAAACTTGGAAAAAGATAACCAAATCCAAGCTTTGACCAGAAAGAACCAAGTTTTAGAAGAAGAAGTCGAGAAATTAGAAACTTCTTTGAATGAAATTAAACAAACTGCTGATGAATCACACTCTTTGAAGACCTCCAATGAAAACTACACCAAGAAGAACCAAGTCTTGGAAGAAGAATTGGAAGAAGCCGACAAGAACTTGAAAGAAACCACTGAAAAATTGAGAGAAACCGATATTAAAGCTGAACAATTGGAAAGAAAGGTTGCTTCATTAGAAAGTGAAAAGGAAGAATGGGAAAAGAAATTCGAGGAATTGACTGAAACCTACAACACTGCTAAGGCTGAATTGGATGAAATCAGTCAACAATTGGAAGCCATCTAATTGTAATCGCTATGATTATCTTGGAATTATTGGAGAATGCATATATTTTAGTTGGTTGGATACTTTTTGTTTAAGTTGATAAGTGTTTTTCTTTTTGTTTATTTCTTTCTATATATCACCATATACCCACCCCCCCTACCAACCACAACAACACCACCCTCGTCTCTTTTTTTGAAAGTTAGAGAAGATTAATTTTAGTTTGCATAATTTTTAGAAAAAATGAATAAAAGAATAATAATAATAATAATAAATGGAAAATATTCAGCCGAATTGAATTGATATTTTATTTTGCTGTATAATGTTATCTTGTAAGAGCTTGTAGATAATAAAGAAAAGCTTAACAAAGAATAATGTTGATGAGCCGAGCCAAGACAATTGAAAAAGATAAAGAGATTAGTACCCACAGTTGAAGGGTTTAAACATTGCGTTTCCAAATTTGGTAATAGAGTGTATTATGTGGGTGTGTTCTTTTTTGATCTAATTTAAATCCACCCAAGGGGGTTAACCCTTAATTTTATTTTATTTTATTTTATTTTGGCTTTATTTTGGCCTTGGTTGCGCATTGTTCCTCGGGGATTAACAAAATTCCTCATTTTCTATATATATATATATATACATCTCTTCCTGCTCAGACATCAACATATCTTATTACCAACTCAACAGTCTCACAACGAAGGTGGAACCAAGTGGAAACTACTCTTGTGCATATTTCCTATTCTAGCCAAAGCGCAAAATATACACACACACCGTCACACACACACACATAGTTCGTTTATTGCACAGGGAACAAAAAAAAAAAAAAAAAAAAACCCGAAAAATCATTGACCCTTTTTGAAACGTGATACAACATCATTTTTATCTTGTGACCAAACTAATATACCATGGTGTTTGTCAGTACATTACTTTCTTCTTCACTAAGGTCGCGGTTTGCGAATACACTAGAGTCACATCAGATCGATGACGATTACTCAGAGCAACCCAACTTTGATCCAGTGCCACTGATCATATCAACACCAACTATAACGTCGCCACCATCACCACATCAACGACATCCTTCCGTGCATATACCTTCGATATCACATACGCCTATAGAAATAAACAACAATGCAGATGGTGGTGGCGGTTGTGCCGTTCCCCTCGGTGGTGGTCTGTATGATCCACTAGAAGAAGTGCCATCTTATGAAGCTTCACAATTAATGCATAGTCAGAACAATCAACAACAACCACAACAACAACCAGATGGGGAAGTTGGAGAAAGCACGGGTCATTACCGTGGACCAATGATGAATCAAATTTATACACCTATCCCTTCTTTACCTATGCCTAGATCCATGTCTGTTCCTCCTGTACCCATGGCTCAATCCAATTCATCCGATACTTCTTTAAACAACAACAACAATAATAATAATAATACACTAACACCTTCTCCATCGCGAACCAATATCAAGAGAACATCAATAAAGCAGTTGGGTCTCAAGTTTCTCAATGCAAGGCAACATTTCTTACTTGCTTGTTGTCGTGATGTTTCATTAATTCCACCATTGATTGGATTAATTCAATCATGGAGATTAATATATAATGGTGGTTCAGATGTTAATACCACCGATGTTAATAACTTGTATAATGTATTGACTTCAGTTCGAGGCTCAGAGCATTTCTTAGCTGGACTTTGGTGTATAGTTGCTGGTTATTTATCATATTCAATCTTGGATTCTTTATTGGTACGTTGGATCGTTACCTATCTGACACCAGCAGTGATAGTAAGGGTATTATCTATGCTGACTATCATAACTACAGTTGAATTATACCTCGTGACCACAATTTCTGCCGGTGGACAAAAATATGGACTACATATATGGTTATTAATCAGTTGTTTATTAACATTTGTATATATTGCACAAAATTTCGTTACTTCAAATCTAGAGTTGACTAATAAAAAGGGGATCCAGAAAAGAGCAAGATTTTTCGATTTTTATAATATTGTGGTGTTTGCTGTTGTTCCTGTTGGATTAACTAGTTTTGTTACAATGATTGGATTATTACGTTCGTTACTAATATTAAGAATTGATATCGATCAAGCATTGCGAGAGTGAAAGAAAAGAGATACATTTTACACTGCTATAATTACCATTATTTATTTATTTATTTTAATTTAATTTAATTTTCTATTTATTTATCATTATGTTTCAGCATCGTCTTGTACTTCTTGACCCGTTTTCTGTTCTGTCTCGCCTAGATCCATCGCGCACGAGCTCCAGCTTCAGCACCAGCTCCAGCACCAACACTATAAATACAAATCGCGACAGGAAAAATTTTTTTTACGTTTTTTTTACCCCTTCTCTTTTTCTTTCTTCTTTAATCAAAAAGTATATAAGGGAATATTTGCCACGACGAGATAATGTAAAATAGTCAAGTTATACTCGTTGCCATTTATAAATATAAATGTTATTTTTCTTTCCCAAGAATATCTTGTTGGTCCCTCATAGGAAGTTTGAAATTTGTTTTTAAAGATGAATTTTGAATGTCGATTTTATTTAGGGGATACATTTTTTTTTTTTTTGTTTAGTCTTTGTTAATTGACCTGTAAAGTACAGAATTCCTATTATATGATATGTTCCATGTCTTGTTTGAAACGTGGTTGATATCATAACTACTATTCCAGAAAGTATTATCAGAGCGAATCGATGAAGTAGGATAATCCAAGTGAATTATTTTTACAATAATCTATTATTCAGGCAACATACAGTAATATCTGATAGAATACAACCTAACAATCAAGTGAATTTGTTTTTACAATAATCTGCAAAAATTGCATTATACTATATTAATATTTATATATGTATTTATGTGTGATGATGATGATGATAATATATAACCACATTAAATTTTATAATCACCTCACCTCTTTTTCAATAATTTACAATTGTTTTGTCCTGATTTGTTAAAAAACAGTAGAAACGTAGTGTGTGCTTATCTGTATTTGTTGAAACCAATATCAGCAGCTTTTTCTCTGAAACATTGACGACATAAATCCAAACCGTATTTTCTGATCAAACCAGAATGAGATGAACAATGTCTACATTGTCTTGAACCTTTACCAAAGTTTCTTGGGTGTGAGAACCAAACGTTTTCGTGAGCCATCTTGTATTATATCTCTAAAAATAAATCAGTATGTTAGTATTGAAAAATTCAATCTTCTTTGATTTCTTGTTATAGTGCTTGATTGAAAAATTATTTAATATAGGTTGGAAAAAAAATCGACTTCGATTACAGACAATTCATGGCGGTGGTGATGGGAGACGATTCATGATTTCCCTTGATTATGGGATAACCTATCCCTTCTAAACTTAATAGTATTATTATACATTCCAAAACTCATTAATCCCCCAAAAAAAAGTTTGTCTTTATTCTACTTGGACTGTTGCCACCCATATTTTCAAAACATTTTCTTTGATAAATCCAATATTCATGTAGTATCTTCAATAATCACAATATCCTTTTCATCCCATTTATCTTGAAGTATCATGCCCCGGGTATATTCATATTCACATTCACGATTCCAACCCTTTCAATATTTCAATAATCTATAACACATCCAGGTTCAGAACATACTAATATGACGTTGTTTAAGGTATGTAGTATATCAAAACCTATGAAGATTTTCCACTCGAATTTTTTTTTTCTTCAAGCCTATACTCGCATCTTCCAACCACCCAACCTCACACACTGTAATTTTTTTTTCGTAAAGAAAGGAAAAGTAGTGCACAGAAATAGAAAAAATCGCACCACACGTGATTAGGGCTACGCAACCCTAACAATATACACGTGACATCAAACCTTCTTTTCGCTTCCATCTCATCGCATCTACCCTGACTTTTTAGTTTAAAAAAATCCAAGTATGGTAGGAACAGGAATAACGGACAACAATAATTGATTGGATCAACACAATGGCCAATCATAGAACCACGTTAAAGCATGATCATAAACCATTCAAGTCCAAGCATGCAACAAAGGGACAAATCAAAGCTAGGATAAAGGGGAAAGTTGAAAAATCGAGTGGATCAGGAGGACCTAAGATTAAAACTATTTCCAAATTAGAAAGAAAGAATATATCTAAACAACAAAGAGATAATAAGATATTAGAAACGAAATTGAGTAGGAAATTATTTGATGGGAATTCAGGAGCTGAGAAAATCATTAGTATAATTACATTAACTAATGATTTAACCCCCGTTGAAATTGCTGATCGATTATTTAATCAAGATTTAGAAAATGAATCAAAAATTACTAAATTCGAATATCCTTCAGTTACGAATATAAATGTTTCTAAATTTAAATCAAATTTGAAAATAATTATACCTAATCAAAATAATATGTTGGATATTTTAGATTCTGCTCAAATTTCTGATTTTGTTATATTTGGAATATCAGCAACACAAGAAATTGAAACATCATATGGAGAGACAATATTACGTGCATTGATAGCACAGGGGATATCTTCAGTTATTGGAGTATTACCTAATATTGTGACTGCTTATCCTAAACGTAATTTACAATTAGATATTAAAAATTCATTACAATCTTATTTTGGTCATTTTTTCCCATTAGAGAATGATTCTAAATTATTTCTGATTGAATTAGATTCTGATAATTCAAATTGTTTACGTACTATATGTCAGAAATTCCCACAACTGATTACTTGGAGAGATTCTCGTGGTTGGTTAGTTGCTGATAGTGTTGAATCTTGGAACAATGCAGAAGAAGTGATTGTGGAAGGAACAGTTAGAGGTGTTGGGTTTAATGTCAATCGATTAGTTCATTTACCTGGGTTGGGTGATTTTCAAATATCCAAATTGGAGAAAATATCAATCAAGAAAAATAAAAATGGTGGTGGTGATATGGATATGGATGATGATGTTGCACAAAGTTTCGAACCTAATGAAAATCAAGAAACTTTGGATGAATTAAATCCAGAGGAATTAGAAATGGAATATATGGAAGAAGATGATGATGATAATGAAGATTTCTGGGATAATGATCAAAAAAAATTAGGTGTTAGAACCGAGGGAAAGATTTATTTTAATAATGATGATGATAATACCGAAAGAACAAACAAACGATTAGTCCCTAAGGGAACTTCTGAATACCAAGGAAGATGGTTTGTCAATGATGATGTGTTGGATGAAGATGCATCTGATTTGGAAGAACAAATTGAACAGGAACCGGAAGTAGAAGTAGAAATGGAAGAATCAGTACAAAGTAATATCCCAGATACAATTACTGAATATGGGGGTGATGATGATGATGATAATGATTCAGAAATGCATATAGATTTATCACCTGAAGAAGAAGAGAGACAACTTGAACAATTCCGATCATTAGAAAAGGACGATTTAGAATTCCCTGATGAAATAGAATTACACCCTGCAGAATCTGCTCAAAAGAGATTAACTGCATTTAGAGGTGTCAAATCATTAGCCAATTGTGATTGGGATGTTGATGAATATGATATTGAAGCACCATCTATTTGGAATAGACTATTACGAGTATCTAATTATAAAGCCACCAAGAATAAAATCAATAAAGAATTCATTAAACAAACACAAATAACAGCTGGGAATAGAGTAAGATTATACATTAAAGCACCAGCATCAATCATAATGGATAAATCCAAATCTCCTTTAATTTCACCATTCCCCGTGTATGAATTATTAGAACATGAACATAAATTAGCTGTTTGTAATTTCTCCTTTGAAACATGGGAAGATTATGAAAAACCAGTTGCAAATAAAGAACAATTAATTGTTCAATATGGACCAAGAAGACAAATCATCCAACCTTTATTCAATCAAGCATCAAATAATCCTAACAATGTACATAAATTAGAAAATTTCGCTCATCCAGGATCAACTCTGATTGCCACTTGCATAACACCAGTATTATTCACTAATTCTCCAGTGATTTTTTTCAAACCTAATACTACTCAAGAAGGAGCATTGGAATTTATAGGAAAGGGAACGTTTTTGGGTAGTGATTATACAAGAATTGTAGCTCAAAGAGCAGTTATAACGGGTCATCCAGTAAAGATTCATAAACGTGTTGTTACTGTACGTTATATGTTTTTCAATCCTCAAGATATTAATTATTTTAAAGCAATTTCTTTATTTACTAAACTGGGAAGAACTGGATTTATTAAAGAAAGTCTTGGTACTCATGGTTATTTCAAGGCTAATTTCGATGGGAAATTGACTTCTCAAGATGTGGTTGCAATGAGTTTGTATAAACGTGTTTGGCCGGAAATTTCAACGGCATGGACCGATTAAGAGGAAGTAGATGTTTTAATAAATATATATAGATAGAAATTTTACTTTTACCTTTGATAATTACAAGAGTCACTTGTTATACTAGCCTCGTTGTTGTAAATGGATTTTGATTTTGTGTGCTAAAAAAAAAAGAAATATTATACCAACTATGTATGTAAGATATTTGTTGAATCGAAACCAGAATTCTTTGGCATCAGGAATGTATTCGATTATATTTATTTAAGTATAAATGTTAAAACTAGGTGAACTTCTAGCAAATAATAACTACGCATACCAACCACCCATCTCTACCCACTCAGGGGGGCGCACGTTCTCTGGCTTCACACATTTCCATGATCATACTCTTTTCAATTTCAGCAACAAGAACTTCCACTGGCATTATTATTGTCTGGGTTTGCAGTCAAATCAATTCTACGTTCATTCACACCATCAACACCTGCATTATGACTAGCACTTGTATCTGGGATCTTACTTCCGATTCCAACAAACACTTCATTGACATTATAACTTGTCTTTGCACTAGTTTCAAAAAACAATAATCCTTCTTCATCAGCCAAACTTTGACCTTCTTCAAAACTAACTTTTCTCAATGAATCGCCACTATCTTCATTGTCATTATCATCTGCTACCAAATCGTATTTGTTCCCTACTAATGCAATCGTTATATCTCTATTAGCTTGTTCATGTAATTCTTTAACCCAATGTCTTGCCTTGATAAAAGAAGCAGGTTTAGTGATATCATAAACCACAATAGCAGCTTGAGCATTTCTATAATACATGGGAGCTAGTGAAGCAAATCTTTCTTGACCAGCAGTATCCCAAATCTCATATTTTATAGTTCGATCACCAATAGTACATTTTTGAGTTAAAAATGCTGCTCCTATTGTTGGTTCTTTATTTTCTTGGAAATCATTAGATACAAATCGTAATACCAAGGATGATTTACCCACGGCTGCTTCGCCCAATAACACTAATTTGACGGATGTTGCTGGTGCTGGATGTTGACTCATGGTTTGGTTTAAAGATTTTGATTTTTTTTTAAAACAATAGATATACGATTTAGAAGGAGGGGAGGGAGGTAAAATGTAGGAAATTAATAAAACAATTCAAAACAATGTGATGGAAGAAGTACAAGCTGTATTAAGGGGATGGGGGGAGTGTTGAAAAGGGATCAATAAAAGAAAATAAAACTTCTAATGTGGAATGTGGAATATGAATATGAATATGTGATAGATAAAAAAAAGAGGCATTAGATACAAGATTGGTTTGGTATCGCCACCTTTTTTTTTTAATTAGTTTCCTACTACTGCTGCTGCTAACTAACTAACGCACTAAATAAATCTACTCTTATTTCTTGGTCAACTTACACGACCATTTATGTCATGTGTTTCCACATGTGTGCACCACAAGTAGAATTGAACACTTGGAAGAACAAGTAGTAAGTTTAAATACTATTGATTGTATTTGTGTATGTGTATGTGTATGTGTATATGGAAATTGGGTTTTCCTAATGAAGAAAGAAACTATGTATACCAAGATAAGTAATGAAAGAGTGTAAAAGCTATACGATGGAGAAGAAGAAAGAAGAAAGAAGGTGTTAAACTTTATAGTTTTGAGATCGGATATTCAGGAAGTGAAGTGAAGTGAAGTACTGTCACGGCAGAGCAATGAACTGAAAGAAAAGAAAGTCAAAAATAAAAAAAAAGAAAGTGAGCTCATCGTCGTAATAAGAATAAGAAGAAGAATAAGAATAAGCAGTAGAAGAATAGTAAGTATGGTGGTGACAGAAGGTTACATAATAAAATTATATTTCCTGACTGTCTACACAGTACAGTGTATCCTAGTAGTATTACTGTTAGTATTACCGTTACCATTATTAGTGGATTGATTGCTCCCTTAATAATAATCAAGTAAGTAATGCACACCCTATTCCGTATTGCCTATTGTTTCAAAATTTTCTTTCATTCTTTCTTTCGCCCCCTTAATAATTTATAATATTGGCAACCTCGTGTAGCCAAGGAATAGACTTTATTAAACTGACTGACTCAGTGTTTACTTTTACATTTACATTTACATCTACACTTCCTCTTTTAAAAATAAACTTCTTTTCTTTCTTTCTTTCATTCCTTTTAAATCACACACATAATATACATCACAACTTCCCAATCATCATATACATACATCTACTTCTTGTACTTATTAACATTTAAAACAACGAGAAGCAGCAACAGCAGCAGGAGCAACTAAAAAAATCCACATCCGACCGGGCCACACACAGAAATCAAGAGCAAAGAAAAAAAAAGTTCACTCCTTGGTACCCATAATGTTTCAATCGATCCCATTTCAAATATCTTTGAATAGAATCAACATATTCAAAAAACCAATGACGGCAGTAACAAATGGAATAACATCTATAACCTCAAATGATTCCCAAAAGGAAAAATCTTCAACAACAACAACACATGAACCGGCCATGTTCAAAGTATCCGAGGAGAAGCAACGAAGTAACTTTAATGAATTGAATGAAACGGAATCTCATCGTATAATAGAAGGTTTGAACAATCCCGATACTTCGATTTGGTCACTAACTGCAGGAATATCACGTATTAATAGAAAGAGAAATAGATATAGTAATGTTACACCATGGGATCGATCAAGGGTAATATTACCGGTTATTGACGGATCATTTTCAGATTATATTAATGCATCCCATATTCAATTAAAAACATCAAGAGAAAGAATAATTAATAAATATATTGCATGTCAAGGACCTTTAGAGAATACATTTAATCATTTTTGGGCAATGTGTTTTAATGAACTGGAAAAGCAACATAATAATGTCATTGCTATTGTTATGGTTACTCCTTTGGTTGAAAAAGGGATGGTTAAATGTGATAAATATTGGCCAGAATTGGGAGAAACATGGGATTTATCTAATGAGAATTCAAGAGATGGGATTAAATATGAAGAAATGTCAATTAGTAATATTCATGAGAATAAAGAAGAACTGGAAGATTATTTAATAACTGAATTAGAAATTAAAACAAGTACGAAATTGAAAAAAATTTATCATTTTTATTATTATAAATGGGCCGATGCAAAAGTCCCACCTTCAATAACACCATTGATTGAATTATCCAATAGTTTATATGAAATAAGGAAACCATTGATTGAAGCACAAACTCCTTTGGTGCCCATAGTTCATTGTTCAGCTGGTGTTGGACGATCAGGTACTTTTATGGTATTTGATCATTTATTCCGTGATGCTCAAAAATTTCAAGAATTGATGGAGGATGAAGTTATGGAAAAGAAAGATTTGATATATCAAGCAGTCACTCAACTACGTAATCAACGGATGATGTCGGTCCAAACTGTTTATCAATATTGTTTCTTGTATGAAGTTGGTAAGAAGTGTCATCTTCGTTTATAAATGGCCAGGGGGGGTTTAAAAATCTTTGATGTTCTTTATTTTTGGTTTTTGTCTTGTCTTGTCTTGCTTGTTTTTAACATATTCTAATAATAATAATTAATACCTTAATAGCTTTTCTTTAGAGAAATATAAGTTTTCATTTTTCATATAATATTTCTTTTTTATCATTAAGTAGTTTTAATACAACAACTCCTTTTTAGTAAGCTGTGAAATGTCACCACGCGTCGCCTCGTGATCTCTCTCAAAAAATTGGTGAATAATTACTGGTTCATTGAGTACATGAAAGATCTGTTACAACTCCTTCTTGATAAACTGCAAAACATCACCACATATTCGCCTCATCATGATCCGCAACAAAAATTGTTGGATAATTACATCATAATACGATAATATAGACAGATCAAGAGGGGGCAGGGGGAATGACGGGCCGTTATTCATAATTAAGATATTATGAGGCGGAAATATTTTATAAAACACGTCTGTAGATCAACGCTTTTTTTTAAAACACGCTTCACCATGATACGATAAGATACTTCGGGTTAGATTAACAGCACTAAAAGACAACAAGTATAGGATGGTACCGGGAAGGCCGTTGATTAATCAATCCTCAATTGTAGAATTCAATGACAACTTTCACATGATAGTTTACAAACACGGTTGAATCTTGTTCGGGTGTCATCTTGCAAGGTTTATTTCATTTGATTTTTTTTTGGCGTCATTATTGTAAAGGATGTGTGAAATGGGTTTTTAGAGTGCATGATGATTAAAACAGCAAAATTATTGCGGTTGTTTCTCTAAGTAGACAAATTAGATTTAATTAGATTTTTTTTTTTTTTGCCCACTGTTTCTTTCGCGTCCTCATTGCAATAATATCACACGTCCCTTTCCCATTGCCAAGCAAGCAGCCAGGGGGAGGGGCGGGCGGGGGAGGAGATAACTAAAACTTGCCGCGGTCTTTAGTCCCTGTATACTAATAAATAAATATGTTTGTTGCGTTTATTTCAACTATCAACAATTTTACAACTACCTGTTCAAATATGAAACAGTAAAATATTTTCAATTTAACTCGTTTCAGAAAGAGTAATATTAATTGCATAACAATAACAATAACAATATAGTCACTCGTCTCCGAAAGGTTGTGATACTCGTACTCGTACTCCATAAAATCTCATGTTTTGAAAATCTTTGAAAATCTTTGAAAATCTTTTCAAGAAAATGGGCAGACACCTGCGCTTAGTAAATGGGCTCAAGTATGAAATATCCACCCCAATCCGCCCCTTGTTTGCTCTTTGCTCAATTTTAATTTTGTAAATCCGACTAAAACAGAAAAAGACGCATATCATCACCACCTACTTTTTAGAGCATCCACGGCCAAAAAAATAAAAAAAAATAACAATTCTAGATCTCTTGCATTAATGAAATTGCACCACTGTTCTGTTCTGTACTGTTCCATTTTCGTCAATTTTAGACCCACACGGCAAAATACATTGCTATGCGATGTTATCTCTACTCCCATCCCATCCCATCCCTCTTTCACATTCCAGAATTCTTTTTTTTTGTCATGTCAATGTCAAAAGTGTGATGAGGGTAGCAAAGAACGACGATGATGATGGGTCTTAAACAATACATTTTGATGAGCATCTTTGAAAGATGGTGCTGGTTCAATAGTCCAAATCAAAACTTGAGTTCGCTACCATTAGAGGAGCTGATGTGTTCACAATGTATGTAATGGTTTTCACATTTTATGCAGTGGACGGGCCATCGCCCCCAGTTAATTTCAAGTGTACGAAATGACTACAGAGCTGTGAGTACATAAGTACATTGTCGAGGGATTTTTTAGTCATAAGTGAGCTGCGGGCATACCGTGACTGTGTGTCGCTAAAACACAAATCGGATAAAGAAATCCGTTTAGTGTTCTTTTTTTAGAAGTAGTGGATTGCCACAACCCTAAAGAACCCTTTATGAAAAGGGACCACCACTTAATCTTGAATTAATTAAATTAAATTAACATATCTATCAAACAGTCACTAGTTGACGATTTAGACACATTAAAACGAGTCATGACAATGTTAAGGTTTAACATTTCCAACAAATGGCTGGTTTGTCACAGGGTCTCCTCCTCCTCTACCTCGTCTCCCTTTGGTTCGTTATGAATCTGCAGGGTGTGGTAAATGTCCTCACACAAAACAATTTTTTTTCAGACCCTCATAGACATAATAGACGTTTTTCCTTTTTGTTGCCCTAAACCCTAATATATTATTCTTCTTGGTTGTAACGGAATTGGAGCGTTTGTCATTTGTCCGTTGCCCAAGAAGAATATAATATTTGTTTGCCCCATACCTATGCATCCGCCCCATTTTTCTCTCGTAGTAGACTGGATCCGTGATCTTTTTCCTTTTTTTTCAGTAGGTTTACTTGTTTCTTTAGTTGCTTGTATTGTTGTTATTTCATTAACACGATACACGTAAGACAACAACATTTTCAGTTCTATTTTTGCCATTTTCATAAAACAGAAACCCAATCATAAGTTTCTACTTATAATACTTCTAGACTTTTGTAATAACCCCACCCCTTGAAAAGATGTCAAACATTCTCTTCATCTTGTTCTTCTATATTCTTTGTATCATTTTGATCTCGTTGACAAACGATTTATCTCGATCAATGGTCAATCTTTACATGTAATTCAATTAATTTTTCATCTCGTTGCAACAGGCCAGCAATGGAAATCTGCAATTGTGATCCCAACCCAAAATCGATATAGATCAAATTTTCAATATTACGTGGAATTTGTGTATAAACTTTGTCTCTCTTTCCTTACTTAAAATCAAATATTACATTCTGTTCTGAAAAACAAAATTCACAAAATTTATTATCCGCTAGCCTATGCCTATGCCTATGCATATTTCATGCATGCACCGCGAGTGAACAAACAAAACAATGGAGCTATATTTAGTTTTGCAGCTACTTTTTTTTTTTACTCTATTTGGGATTTTTTTGTAACTCTTGTGCAACACTGGTAATTTAAGTACAAGGTACAGAAACAATAAACACAACACCAACACCAATTTATTATCTAAGCAATTCAATATCACTATTTCAGTTTAAATGGAAACAAAATGGGTTCCCCAATGATCAGCGATCCCAGAATCCCCTGGGTCACTTTCCCTGCAAAAAAATATATTATAAATAACCCATTAATTCCCCTGCAAGTTTCCAATCTTCTTCTTTCGTGTTTTTTTTTTTAACTTCTATCTATCATCAAAACCACTAACCATGAAATTTAGTACATTAGCTACCTTAGGGTGTTTGTTAAGCTATACCAATGCCAAATTATTCCATAAAGACGCAACACTCACAGCAAATGTTATAGCTACCGTTACTACTGAAGTTACAGTTACTGATTATACTACTTATTGTCCTGAATCAACTACTTTTGTTGTATCTACATGTAGCAAGAAAATTTGTCTTCCAACTACTATTACAGTACTGGCTGCTAAGACTATTACTATTCCAGGAATTGTTGTTTGTCCAACAACCACTACTTCCACCAGTTCCGCTGCTACATCTTCTTCATCATCATCTTCCGCTACTACTTCACTCACAGCAGATGTTATTGAAACTGTTACTACCGAACTTACAGTTACTGATTATACCACTTATTGTCCTGAATCAACTACCTTTGTTGTATCTACTTGTAGCAAGAAAATTTGTCTTCCAACTACTATTACAGTACTGACTGCTAAAACCATTACCATTCCAGGAATTGTTATTTGCCCAACTACTAGTTCCACCAGTACTACTACTGAATGTACTACTACTGAATCATCTTCATCTTCATCTGCTGTTGTAACATCTAGTTCTTCATCATCCAGTACCACTACTTCACTCACAGCAGATGTTATAGTTACAGTCACTACTGAACTTACAGTTACTGATTATACTACTTATTGTCCTGAATCAACCACTTTTGTTGTATCTACTTGTAGCAAGAAAATTTGTCTTCCAACTACTATTACAGTGCTGACTGCTAAAACTATTACTATTCCAGGTACTGTTATTTGTCCTACTACTAGTACCACTAGTTCTACTACTGAATGTACTACTACCGAGTCATCTTCATCTTCTGTTGAATCATCAAGTTCTTCATCTAGTTCTTCATCATCTGTTGTTGAATCATCCAGTGCTTCTTCATCATCTGTTGTTGAATCATCCAGTGCTTCTTCATCTTCTGTTGAATCATCCAGTGCTTCTTCATCTGCTGTTGAATCATCATCCACTTTTGCTTCATCTAGCTCTGTTTTGTCTAGTGAATCTTCTAGTGAATCTTCTACTGTTGAATCTTCCAGCACTGCTTCATCCAGCGAATTTTCAAGTTATGTTTCATCTACTGCTGCTTCCTCCAGTGAATCTTCTAGTGAATCTTCTACTGTTGAATCTTCCAGCACTGCTTCATCCAGCGAATTTTCAAGTTATGTTTCATCTACTGCTGCTTCATCCAGCGAATCTTCTAGTGAATCTTCCAGCGTTGTTTCTTCTGCTGCTTCCTCCAGTGAAGTTTCCAGTGTTGTTTCTTCTGTTGAATCATCACCTGTTGCTTCTTCAAGTGTTGTATCTTCTGTTGAATCATCATCTGTTGTTTCTTCTGCTGCCTCATCTTCAGTTGTTGTCACTTCAAACGTTATCACTACTCATACTACTGTCACTGATTACACTACTTACTGTCCTTACCCAACCACCATTGTTGTATCCACTTGTGACAAAGAAACATGTCACCCAACTACCATTGAAGTTACTACTCCATCTACTGTTACTGTCCCAGGTACTGTTGTTTGTCCAACCACTTCAGCCACTGTTGTTTCATCTACTTCTGTTCCAAGCAGTGCATCAACAATTGTTAGTGTAACCAGCTCAGTTGTTACAACTCATATTACAACCACTGACTACACCACTTACTGCCCATACTCAACCACCATTGTTGTATCCACTTGTGACAAAGAAACATGTCACCCAACTACTATTGAAGTTACTACTCCAACTACTATTACTGTCCCAGGTACCGTTGTTTGCCCAACCACTTCAACTACTGTTGTTTCTACTACCATCACTTCATCTGCCCCAGTTGCTCCAACTACTTCTGTTGCTACCACTGAATCAACATTAGTCACTGTTAGCAGTTCAGTTGTCACAACTCATGTCACCACTACTGATTACACCACCTACTGTCCATCATCAACCACCATTGTTGTTTCTACATGTAGTGAAGAAAAGTGTCAACCAACTACTATTGAAGTTACTACTCCAACTACCATCAGTGTTCCTGGTACAGTTGTTCACCCAACCACTTCAGTTGTTGTTATTACTTCCACTATTGAAACCCCAACCACCACTGCTACTTCAGAAGTACCATCTACTACCGCTACTACAGAAGCACCATCTCCAGTTGTCTCCACTACCAGTTCAGAAATTACTACTTCTATTACTGTAACTGGTTTCACCACTTACTGTCCAGAATCAACTACACTTGTTTTAACTACTTGTTCTGAAGATGCTTGTCAACCACACACCATTTCTGCCACTGCTGGAGAAACTGTTAGTATTTCACTTCCTGTTGTTTACGAATCCACTAGTACTACAGCTGTTCCAGTTACTCTTTCTACACCAATCACTGTTGCTGCTTATTCTGAAACCAGTGTTGCTGCTGAATCAACTCTTGTTGCTGTTGTTTCTGAAGCTGGTGTTGCTGGTAAACCACAAGTTGCTTCTTTCGTTTTCAGTATGTTTGCAATTGTTCTTGCAACCATTTTCTAATCTCCTTTTTTATTAAAGTGTTATTTTATTTTCTTTTCTCTTATTCTTCTTCATTCTAGCAAAGTCATTGTCATTTCGGTGTTGCATATTAATTATTTCGGTCATTGTTTTAAAAAATTGATTTCTTTGGGTTCATTGTATATTTTTAAATTATATATCTTTCTGTATTTTTATTTTCTAGTAAAAGCTTTTATTTTTCGGTTAATATACATATTATTATTGCTATTATTAATTCTTCTTACTTGATTCGTCATCATCATTAGTAGTAGTAAATGCAGATTTGTTTTTTTCTAATCGTTCTTTAAATTCTTCTAAACCCTTTCGATCTTCATTAGTGAAATTTTTACTAGGATCCACAACAGCATTGAATTTCTGACGCAAGTCTTGCCATGATTTAGGTTGGTCTTCATCAACTATTTGATCCACTTTAATATCTTTTCGTAATCCACCATCTCGTGCCAATTGTTCACTAATTATACTTAGTTAGTAAACATATACATATACACATATATAAATTATTTCAAGATTAAATGTAAATCAAAATCTGATGATACATACACTACTATTGGTTTCCAAAACTGTATACCAAAATAAACAGATGCAATTACTGCAGTTGTAGTTATTATCACTTTACCTCCTTTTCCAGACATGTTGTGTACTATGGTGCATTGATAGTGAAGAATTGATAAAGACTGATTTTTTTTCCCCCTTCGGTTCCAGAAGCTACTTCAAATTGCTGTAACCAAATATGCACGTGACCAAACTTATACAAACTATTAAATGGGGCCCACAATGATTGAACGTTCAGTAGTATGTTAGTACTCTGTTTCAATCTTATTGCGAACATTAATTTAAAGTAACATGAACAATCAATCAATGGTAATAGTCTAAGGCGAATTGGAATGCCGCAATATTATGAGTGATTCATTTTTTACGGTCCGCGTGACTTAGCTAATGCGAAAGAACTGTTTCATTTTTTACATCTATTAGAACTATTAAAACATAACAATCACAGACGTAAGATGATGATTGATGATTATAGTGAGTTCTTTCACCAGGTTGTTGAACTCCTAATTTGCATGACAGTACGCCCAGTTATACTTAGAAACAATAATCTTAGGTATGTGTATGATGTACCGGTTGTGAAGATCTAATTTTTTTGGGAGATAGAGGTGGTTGCAAGAACGATGTCACCTTATAATAAGGTTCTAATTAAGTTATATAGCAAAATAGAAGAGCAATAAAGTACTAACCTTTCGTAACTGCTCCATGAAACTTTAATGAGCCTCGAAAAAGAAGTGTTTCTTTGATTGTTGAAACGAACTTTAACCCCCGGCCATCCCCAGGTAGTTTTCATTTTGTAATGTGCTAGGCTACAGCTGGTTGAAAAACCAGAGAATTTCAGTGTGATCTTCTAAGCTATATCAAAACAAAGCATGTATAGGCAATAGCACCTCATTTGAGGTGTCTTGAAACTTCAGTTCGTCACATTTATTATTTTAACAACTTTTATAAATACCTTTTGATTCTCCAAGGTAATGAAAAAAACAAAAATAAACATTACTTATAATAAACAAATAAATATTTAAATGCAAACTATGCCCGAGTTATTCTCATCACAAATAGAATTTGCAACCGAAAAGCTTATTTAGGATAAATAGAATAAAAGCCGACACTTGTTAATATTGTCTGGTTTTGCGAATGGTAGCACTTCAAGGGCTACAGCCCTAATTTATATATGCAGTACAAAAAATTACTTTCCTTACCAACCCTCAATCAAACTTGAAAAAAAAAAGTATTCGAGTTGCCAAATTCATAGTAGTAACTAACCAACAGTATAGATCAAAAAGTATGTGATCACGAAGAGAATAGGCGATATATTGATGGAAACAGGGAGAGACGATTGATAGTCTTATTTATGGACGTTATGCGGTCTACACATTAGACAAGAGACCCAATATTGATATCCTGTTTAACACATATCCCAAAAACACAAATATATATCATTCACCAACGGAGTTTTAAAATACTAACTAACGCCCCCTCTGGTTTTTAGTGAAATACTTAGCTGCTTACTTATTATTAGTCAATGCTGGAAATGCTTCCCCATCAGCTGCTGACATCAAAGCTGTCTTATCAGCTGCCGATGTTGAAGTTGAAGAAGATAAAGTTGAAAAATTAATCTCTGAATTGGACGGTAAAAACGTTGAAGAATTAATTGCTGAAGGTAATGAAAAATTATCATCTGTTCCATCTGGTGCTCCTGCTGCTGCTGCCGGTGGTGCTTCTGCCGCTGCTGGTGGTGAAGCTGCTGAAGAAGCTGAAGAAGAAGCTGCTGCTGAAGAATCTGATGAAGATATGGGTTTCGGTTTATTCGATTAAACGAACAACCTAAAAATGAGAGTTTCAAAAAACAACAATAACTCAACAGCATATAGTTTCTACAGATCCATTTCATTCATGTACTTTATTTGTTAATGTATTACAAAAATAATAATGAAAAAAAAAAAAATATACATTGGGCTAACTCTTATTGATACATGTATACATTTGGGTATATAAATTGTCTATAACTCATCAGCAATTGCTTTTCTCATCCCCATTGGATTTCCAAATACTTCGTGACGGACACGTAACATGTACTCATCGAAATCCTTATCTTCTTGTGCATAATCATCTCTCTTTTTGTTCTTTTTACGCACTTCTACTTCTTCTGCCAACCAATTAAGAAAGTCTTTGTTTGGTTTCAAGCTCTTATCCCATTCGTGTATACCAACGAGTTGTTTAAAATATGGCTTGAAATTTTCTTGTTTAAGTTTGTTTTGACTTAAAGAATTTTGAATAAATTTAGAAAAATGAGATTCTGGATTTTGATCCTCAAGTGTTCTTCTATCATTTGTGACTGGAAATAATTGTATATCTTCCAAGATATTACTGGCTCTGATTTTGGAATTTGCTCCGAGTTTTGGATAAATTGCAATCAAATCATCTAATCCAGAACTATGATCAAATGTAAAATATTGTCTTGCAAATTGACCATTTTGAACCAATGCTTGAATTATACCCAAGATTCTTTTTTGTAAAACATCATCCTCCTTAGATAATTGGCTGAACAAGTCAACCACAAAATCATTATCAAAATTGGTTAATAAATTGTTAATTGCCTCGGGGTTATTTCTTAAACTAGATCCCATTATACGGTATACCTTTTCTGTTATACTTGGATCAGAAACACTATTTGCAATTTTGAGAAGACTTTGGAATATTGACTTGTCCGATGTCAACTTAACACCAAACTCAATATCATGACTTAATTCTTCAAGTGTGTCCAATGCCACATCCAATCTCACCAAATCACTACTAGCAGGATCAAAATTCTCAACTTCTAAAGATGCCGAGTCAAAGTTGTTCAAATCATCTTTAGCTACTTTGTATCTATGCGAATGATCTTGTTTAACTTCAGGATGTTTCAATTCATGCATTTTCTGTAAGTTTTCTTCAATGGCTTCTTTAGAATGATCTTGTAATTCTCCACCAACAACTAATTCATGAAAAGGTAACTCGTGTGTATCGTGTTCCATTAGCCTTGCTTCTTTTTGTAGTGTGTCTAGGTTTAATCTAACGTGTAATCCACCTGGTATCTCTTGACCTTCCTTTATGGCTTGCCACTCGTCTGAAGGTACAAATAATTTGGGATAACAATCCAATGGCTTCTCAGGGTCGGGACAAATCAATTCCTCTTCGGTATCAACAATCAGACAGTTGATGGAAACTATGTAACTGGCAATTAAGGTTAAAACTGAAAGCTTCATAGGCAATATAGAAATCTAATGATGAATATCAAAACAGCTCCCTACCTTATTGTTTTTCTGAATGACGTGGACTCAACTTTATTTTCTCTGTTGTGTGGGAGTGGGTGTATGAGATTGGTATGGTTGCTTTTTTTTTCTTCCCCTGTCACGTGTCACTTTCGCTAGCCCACAGCCCAAGTTCTTGGGTGCGAAAATCATGGAAGCTTACAGAACAACCAAGTATATCTTGGTCAGTTTTGAGAGGGCGGTTTGTTCGCATACGTAAACAATATTCTATTAAAAAGTTATTTTCCTGTAAACACAGCGTGTTGTAATATACATTACTACTTATACATGAATTTTCAAGAAACTCAAACAGTAACCTTTTGTAAGGCTTGTTCAATATCCTTCAATAAATCATCGGTATCTTCAATACCAACTGAGACTCTTACCAAATCATCATAAACACCGTTGGATTCTCTTTCAGCTTTTGGGATACCACCATGGGTCATAATGGCAGGAACTTCAATCAATGACTCGATACCGCCCAATGATTCAGCCAAGGTGAATAATTTAGTAGATGATGTGAAAATGGAAGCACCTTTAGCACCACCAGCAATTCTAAATGAAATCATACCACCACCTAAACCGTCTCTTTGTTGACGCAAAACAACATCGTGGTTCTTGTGTGATTTTAAACCTGGGTAGTTGACTTTCAACACAGATGGGTGTTGAGTCAAATATTCAGCAATCTTTTGAGCAGAGTTGGAAGATTGTCTCACTCTTAAATGCAAAGTTTTCAAACCTCTGTGAGCCAACCAAGAGTCGAATGGTGAAGGAATGGAACCAATGGCATTTTGTAAAAATCTAAATTGTTCATGCAATTGGGAATCGTTGGTTGCCAAAACACCCATAACGACATCGGAATGACCATTAATGTATTTTGTGACGGAATGGACAACAACATCAGCACCATGGGTTAAAGGATTAGAAAGATATGGGGATAAGAAAGTGTTGTCAACGACCAACAAGACCTTATTACCTGTTTTAGCTTCATGATCAGTTAAAATTGATTTAACTTTGGCAATGTCTGTAACTTGCAAGGTTGGGTTAGAAGGAGTTTCCAACCATACTAATTTAGTGTTTTCTCTCAAGACACCTTCCAAGTCATCTACCAAATTGCCAACAAATTGAGCTTCGACACCATGAGTGTTTGCAACTTTGGTGAAATATCTATGAGTACCACCATAAACGTCCCCACTGGAAACAATATGAGAACCCACTGGCAAAGATTGAATAACCAAAGCAGTGGTGGCAGAACCCGATGACAATGCAATTGCGTATTTGGCACTTTCCAAAGCTGCAACGGCAATTTCAAAGTTGTCTCTATTTGGGTTTGATGATCTTGAGTATTCATAAATTCCCAATGGTTTAGATGGTTCAGATTGGGCAAAGGTGGTTGAAAGGGAGATTGGTTCAATCACGGCACCGGTGGTTGGGTCCAATGGAGCTCCTGCGTGAATAGCTTTAGTACCGAAAGAATAGTTAGTTGTTGATTCGATAGTCATTAGTCAGATGCGTGTTTTTTCAAAAAAGGAAAAAAAAAAAAATCGGCCGAAACGATGATGAGGTTGGGAAATAAATTTATATGTGAAGCAAAAGGTTGGACTTTATACTGGGTGATGTATAGACAAAAAAGGTTGGACTTTTATACTATTTATAGGATTAACACCGAAAAAGATTAGTAATCGAAGTAGATGTGGTGGTAAAAAATTCAAGAAATAATGAAAATTTACCAGGACGGAATTTGTTCCGGGTTTTATATCTTTTTTATTTTTCACGTCTGAAAATTTTTGCTTAGAAATACAATAACCAGACAGGCGCCACACTATACAGCTTAGCTTACCACCGAAAAAAGAAATTAACTTATTTTTTTTCTTTTGTTTTCTTTTCTACGACGTGCATTGGGGCGACACCGTTTGAAGAGAGAGATGTCACAAAATATAAATGATCTCATATCACGTGCTTCTTGTGCCACACATTCATCCTCCCATTTTGACTGATAATATGACGGAGTGTGAGTTGGCATGGAGCAAAAACTCCGAAGTTTAAGAAAATAAATATATTACAGGCACTCCAGTGTGTATGTATCAGAGTACAGTGTGTGCACGAGCATAGACGTGCTTGGGGTACCTTTTACCACACGAATATAATACTTTTCGTCATTAGAGATCAGAATTGAGGGTAACTGACTCAACTGGTCATCATTCTCCTGTGCACATGAAAAGTGCAACAGAACATTGTTGTGGTGGCGGTGGTACCATCAGTATATGTCACATCGTGGAATTGGAATCCTTTCAATCCCGCTTGTATATTGACCGTACAAGGAAACTACCAAAATAATGCCCCTTTCAGAGAGAATCTTACGACAATTTCAATGTTAGCTTAATCTGTTAATGCATTATTCAAATCTAAGAATAATAAAGTTGACTCCTCTATATTTCTACTCAATTTTGCAACTCGTTCAAAAAGTTGGGATTGTTTTGCAATTTGGTTTTAAATTTATCCCACCAATTATCAAATGCTTTAATGGGTACTTTGCCTGTCCCGTCAATAAAACTAGCCAAGTAATTGTAAGCATGTCCAACAATTTTATTCGCCATTTCTGCAGTATCGTTTGGTGTTTTCGGGGTTGTAGGTTTATTTGCAGGCACCAACGAAGTAGATGCTGCCTTTGCCTGTTGGATCAATTGCTCTGCTTGTAGAGTCGGCTCAATAGATATCCCAATATTGATGGTGGTCTTGTCATTGACATCTATGGGACCGGCATCATTCATCTCCATATCTATATCGTCCGACGATTTGGAAACATGAACATTATTATTCAACTTGTATATTGCTGATGGCTTTTGAGGGTTAATCCCACCCAACAATTTGTATTCGGGTGCACTGTTGTTATTGCTAGGTAATTGGAAATATATTAATGCTGTGTAGTTGTTGTCAACAAATGGGGAGTTGGGCAATATGAAGATAGTGATGTAATGAATGTTGGACGCATTGGGAACACTGACCACATATTTCGTCTGATCTACTTGTTCAGCTAAAATCATAGGTCTTCCCAGACACACTGCTCCAAAGATACTCATTGTAGTTGGTTAGTTGTAGATGATATATTGTGATGATGTAGTGGTATAGCAATTGACTATCAAGAAGT
>JAKTVG010000359.1:0-74586 GCA_030557085.1 Candida gigantensis
GAGTTTGCGAATAAAGTGCTTGAACCGTCATAACTTTTGCAATTGGACAAGAGCATTGTTGTTAAATTATTGTGGGATCATTACCGGCTGTATGGAATTTTTTTCCTACCGTTGGGATAACGATATTCGACATCCTAAAGTTTTCATAACAGGGCAGAGGGGCCATTTGAGTACCTTTCCCCCAAATAGAACAATTCAACACGTCACATGTTGGGAGAAGGTAACGTTAATTATTTGAGACACAAGGGCCAGATTAATGAAATATATAGAAGGTTGTACAATATAGAGCTTGATAGAGGTTCTAAGTTAAAAGTTTTCGTTGACACGATAATTGCAGCAATACCATTGGTATTAATTTTAGTATTCTTTGATCAGTGTATCTCTTAAAAAAACCGCAAACAAATACACCTTTAAATTTCATACTGCAACACTGGACTGTAAGACATTATAAGATATTTCTAAAGAGTAAAGTTTGTTGATTAGATGAAAATATAAAATATAGACGAGGGAACAAGGAGACTATAAATAGTAGATTGGAAGGGTAGTGAGTGTCAGATTTGTGGTTGCATCGCCTTAAAATAGTAGGTTTAAGACATGTGACCAGGTGTTTTATATTAGGTTTCGTCTTGTGTACACACTACCTAACAGTAACAACCAGTTACTATAAAAGTCGCAGTTATTTCACAATGTTGACTCACAACGAATTCATCTTTCAGTCGCCTCTTAATAGAAAACATGTTGAGAATATTTCGAGTTGACCATCAGAAGGAGTTGTCTATCAAAGATCCAAGGTTTGAGTACATTGACATTACCAAGGATACCAACATTAGAATAGAATTCATCAATGTTAGACCTTTTCCACGGATGACAAGTGCTGATTTTCCTTTATATTTAAAAAATTACATCTTATGGAACGAGAGAGGATTATTAATGAAGTCAATTAAAAATGAAGAGGAGTTATTGGTTCCTGAAACCGAATTACCTAAAACTTTTTATGGATACTATGAATTAAGAGACCTTGCGGTTCTTGCATGTTATGAAAATGACGAAGAGCTAGAATTGCTCAAGAGTATCAACAAAGCGAAGAATATCAAGTTTGAGAAAAGTAAAGAAGATTTAGGCGATCATTACAACTCTTGGTACTTAATGCCAGGCAAGATTTACATGGGTATGTCTTTGGCTTTTTATTATGCCGCAATCATTGAAGACTTAAAAAATGTTTCCCGTATGTTTTATTTTGTTGATAACGGAAGAGTATTCTGTGGAACTCGATCGATGAGATGGTACTGTATTGAAGTTGATGTTATATTAGACTGCCCACACTCATCTTATGATATATCTGAGAAAGTTTACAGATTTTATTTAGGAGCCGATGCCGAACTTCAAGTGGCTAGAAGGTACGATGTTTTTTTAGCAAAACATCTTGGCAGGCTGTTGAAGTTTTTGGATGCAGTGTTAGAACCGTAACTGGATATTGGATGCGCATATGGTCGCAAACGTATTGTCTTTAGAATATATGTCACTATTGGTAATATTTTAAATGCACATTTTCTCCAAAGAAGAGTTATACATTTCCTATGTACTAAGCCATAGAACTGATCCACACTTTTTGACACATGTATTTCTTACCACGCGTCTCTATTTATTAGTGAACTCTTTCTGAAAAACGATCATTTATTAAACACCAATTCAAAGAAGGCATTCTGCGATAACAAATACGTTTAATTGAGAATGGAAACTTGGTTGACTTACTTGTCTTGTTAGCATCAGTTGTTGCAGCCTAATGATAAGGAGTAGTGTGATGTGACCAATAAACCCATATGCACGCGTAAATTGCTTTTTCGACACCTGCATATAATCGGTAAAATTTTTTTTTTATTTTTTCTTCTTCTAAAAATTTTTAAATCATCAGTTAGTAAGTGAAAAAAAAAGAAGATTTACTCCCTTTTATTCTTTCTAATCAAATACATTTAGTGATTTTATATATCATATTAATTCAACTAACCAATCATTTATCTATATCATGTCTGATATTTCCCAACAAATGAATAATTTGAGTGTTAACGATGGTGCTAACACAAAGAACAACAACAACAACAATAACGGGCGTAGACAATACGTCCCTCCTCACTTAAGAAACAGAAAGGGCGGTGGCAATCAATCAGATTCCTTTGAAGATTCAAACGACATCCCATTCGGTGGTTCTCGTCGTGGTGGATTTAACAACTCCTACAACAATGGAGGCTACAACAACGGTGGCTACAACAACAACAGAGGAGGTTACCAAAGAGGTGGCGGTGGTTACCAATCCTTTGGTGGAAGAGGTGGCAGAGGTGGCTACAACAATGGTGGTAGATACCAAAGATCAACTCCAGGTGTTGGAAGATGGGTAGATGGCAAACATGAACCATCTCAACGTAACGAAAGATTGGAATTGGAATTGTTTGGTACTGCTGATGATTCTCATTTCCAATCTTCTGGTATCAACTTTGACAACTATGATGACATTCCAGTTGAAGCCAGTGGTGAAGGTGTTCCAGAACCAATCACTTCATTCACTGCTCCTCCTTTGGACGAATTATTAGTCGAAAACATTACTTTATCAAGATTCACTAAACCAACTCCTGTTCAAAAATATTCTGTTCCTATTGTCGCCGCTGGTAGAGATTTGATGGCTTGTGCTCAAACTGGTTCCGGTAAAACCGGTGGGTTCCTTTTCCCAGTTTTATCCGAATCTTACATGAATGGTCCTGCTCCTGTCCCAGAATCAACCGGTGCATTCTCTTCTAACAAAGTTTACCCAACCGTTCTTGTCATGGCCCCAACCAGAGAATTAGTTTCCCAAATTTACGAAGAAAGTAAAAAATTCAGTTACAGATCATGGGTTCGTCCTTGTGTCGTTTATGGTGGTGCTGATATTGGTCAACAAATGAGAAACTTGGAAAGAGGTTGTGATTTATTAGTTGCAACCCCAGGTCGTCTTAAGGATTTGTTAGATAGAGGAAAAGTTTCATTGGTCAACATTAAATACTTGGTTTTAGATGAAGCTGATAGAATGTTAGATATGGGTTTCGAACCACAAATTAGATACATCGTGGAAGAATGTGATATGCCACAAGTTAACGACAGACAAACTTTGATGTTCTCTGCTACTTTCCCAAGAGATATTCAAATGTTGGCTCGTGATTTCTTGAAAGATTACGTTTTCCTTTCTGTTGGTAGAGTTGGTTCCACTTCAGAAAACATCACACAAAAGATCTTGTACGTTGAAGATGATGAAAAGAAATCAGTCATTTTGGACTTATTATCAGCTAACGAAAATGGATTGACCATTGTTTTCACCGAAACAAAGAGAATGGCCGATAACTTGGCCGATTACTTATATGATCAAGGTTTCCCTGCCACTGCTATTCACGGGGACAGATCTCAATATGAAAGAGAAAAGGCTCTTGCTGCCTTCAAAAATGGTGCTGCTCCAATTTTGGTTGCCACTGCTGTCGCTGCTAGAGGTTTAGATATTCCAAACGTTTCCCATGTTATCAACTATGATTTACCAAGTGATATCGATGACTACGTTCATAGAATTGGTCGTACTGGTCGTGCAGGTAACGTTGGTATTGCCACTGCATTTTTCAATAGAAACAACAAGAATGTTGTTAAAGGTTTAATTGAATTGTTATCTGAAGCTAACCAAGAAGTTCCAGATTTCTTGACTAAAATCTCCAGAGAATCTTCATATGGTAAGATGGGTAGCGGTGGCCGCGGTGGTCGTGGTGGCTCTTCCCGTGGACCAGTTAGAGATTTCAGAAGAGGTGGTAACTCCAACAGTGGTTGGGGTAACTCTTCTAACAGTGGTTGGGGCAATTCTTCAAACAGCGGTTGGGGTGGTAACTCATCTTATTCTGGCGGCAACAGCAACAGCAGCAACGGTAATCAACGTTCCAACTTTGACAGTGGTGCTAACTATGGTAACCAAACAGCTGCTAACTCATGGTGGTAAGTCATCGGTTTCCCTCCTTTGTGATTTTGTGCCTTGGGCGTAATTGTTTGATATTATTTTTGTTTGCTTGTTAAGTTTGTGATTGCTATTCCTTTATATATATATGCTGCTTGTTTTAGTTGCAAAGTTCCAATGTCTCAATCGTTAATCATTTTTTTTTTTCAATTTGTTTTTCCAACTGGAAGAACTACTTATTTATTATTGTCATTTTTTTTTTGATTTGTCAGAGTTATCATTAAGAATTTATTTTACAATTTGGATATATCATCAGAAAGGAAGAAAGAATATCCGAGAATTAAGTTCTTTTTATTCCTTTTTCATTTTCATCTTTACATTTTTTTGTGCTTTTTCTTATTGTGGGTTATTTCCTGGGTCATAATAATACTATTAATTAATCAATAATCAGTTTTTTTTTTAATTTATTTATTCATAAGATATATTTATACATCATCATGTGATTTATGGGTTATATTATAGAGTTTGCTTAATTTTGTCTTTATATGTTTTGGTACTTTTTATTCGTTTTTTGCGTGTTTTGGGCAAGCTTTTATTTTTTGATCAATTTGTATTATTAGTTTTCAAGTTTTAGTTTTTTGTTTAATGGGAAATAATAGAGAAAAGGCATTTTATATTTTTAATTTTTAATGATAATTTACAATAATTACAATAATAAGAATAACAATAGGATAGATACAGTATAATCGTAAAAGGAAACAATTAATTGGTTGTTTTGCTTTACACATTTTTTTTAAATTAGAAAGAATTATTTTTGGAGTATCTAGCTTATATTAAAAGTTTTTGATTTAGACATAGGATTTTTAAATAAAATAAGATATTAATTTTTATACTATACCAAGTGTTTGTAGAATCGTAGGTTGATGATTACCAGTTGGTCAAACAAAAATTGGGAAGACCCTCTCACTCCATCACTCTAACCAGATTTTAGATCAAGGAAGTGATTCATAGAGCTTTCTTTTTAATCTTTTGTACTCTTTAGTTACCAAATTGGAACTATATTCATAATTCAACATTGACCCTTTGGTAATTAATTTGATGCTGCAAAATAGTCGTGTTCAAATCAATATCACTATATGCAGTCGCAAGTTGAAATTTTTGGGTCAAAGCCGAAAGAAAAAAATTCGTTGATAGCGGTACATTTTGTTGATAAAGTGTACTTTTCAACTAAGAAATTGACAAACTATTGTGAACATTTGGAGATATACATTTCCAAAGAGAAATATATTTAATAAGGGGAATTCAAGTGTTACAATTCACATCCAAGTCTACTGAATCTTAGCCTAATCAATATATTGGAATAGATACCCTGGCATTTACTTGTGGATCATAAATCCGGTTACTGTACAATAGAGCAACTACCCAATAGTACAAGTTTACAATATAAACACGGACCAATAGATAGAATCAAAAACATCATGCCACAGAGACGATTGAGGTTGGCGATACTAGGGGTAATAACCATATTCACAACCTTTTTACTAATTTCATCTATAAATGGACCTAAATCAAGTCATAAAACCGAATATAACTCACTAAAATTACAACTCACACGAGAATTAGAATTAAATTCCAATTGGAAAGAATTAGGTTTTAATTTCCAACCAAATAAGAAACATAAACTTCCAGAAGATTCCACAATTCGTCAACAATTATCATTTCATTTCCCTTATGATGAAACAAAACCGTTCCCTAAACATATATGGCAAACTTGGAAAGTTGGAGTTGAAGATGAAACATTCCCTAAACGATACTTGAAATATCAAACTACATGGGAGACGAAAAATCCAGATTACAAACATTATGTTGTACCTGATGATCAATGTGATTTACTAGTTGAACAATTATACGCACAAGTCCCCGATGTGGCAAGATCATATAAAATCATGCCTAAATCAATCTTGAAAGCAGATTTTTTCAGATACTTGATTTTATTTGCCCGTGGTGGAGTTTACACGGATATCGACACGGTTGATTTAAAACCCGTTGATGATTGGATTTCCAATGCCGAATTGATCTTGGATAAACCAAACCATTCTGGTCTTGTTGTGGGTATAGAAGCGGATCCTGATCGTCCAGATTGGGCCGAATGGTATGCTAGAAGAATCCAGTTTTGTCAATGGACAATCCAACTGAAGCGTGGACATCCAATGTTACGTGAATTGATTGCGAAGATTTCTGAGATTACATTGACGAGAGATAGAAAGGGTCAATTGAAGAAAGTTTTGGGTAAAGATGAAGGTGGAGATATTATGAATTGGACAGGACCGGGGATTTTCACCGATACCGTTTTTGAATATTTGAATAATATCTTGCAATCACCAGAAGTTTTCACTAATAAGAAAAAATGGGAAAGTATAGTTGATTGGAAATTATTCACTGGTATGCAACAACCTATTGTTATTGATGATGTCTTGGTGTTGCCTATTACTTCATTCAGTCCTGATGTCAATCAAATGGGTGCTAAAGATTCACATGATCCTATCGCATACGTAAAGCATATGTTCCTGGGCAGTTGGAAAGACGATGGAATGCCTGAAATGGAATAGAGAGATATATAAAGCATTTAAAATTACAAAAAATAAAAAATATTCATATTTAGATTCATTATTACTATATAATAGTCGATACATAAGTAAATAACAGATGGTGCGTTTTTCCTCACCATTCCAAGGATTCAAATATTTTATCCCTCTGTGTAAACAATTGATGTGACTCATTGACGAGTTTAAACTTGTTATAATATATCATACAATCCCCATTGATACAACTCTCAGAACATTGACCCATAGTGCGTCCCAATTGAGAAATATTATTGTAAACACATTCTCGACACACATTTTCAATATCAACAAGTTTATGCTGTGTATCACGACAACTAATATTAACATCGGTGATTAGTTTTTGTTCATCCTCATTGCAATTCTGACAGATGTTACCGTCACAATCCAAACGATTTCCACAAACGAGACAGGCATCAGCGTATGCCAAATGAGTCCCTCGCATCATTTTTGGCATCTGCTTATACCACCCTTGAACATCAGCACCAATCAAGTTAAAGATCCTTTCCAATGGTGGAATAAGTACTCTAGTAATGTAATATTCATAATCTAGAGTATATGGTTTTTCCGTTTCATACGATTTCATAAATTCTTCAGGTGTCATACATCGATCTTTAATTCTTGATTTAGTTGAGTCTTTGATTACAAGATATGGAACTCGTTCACGATATTGGGGTTCCTTTCTTGGGTCCTCTTCCACCATTTTTCTAGCAACTATAGCTCCTGGAGGTAAATATTTTTCATTCTTATAAGTCCCATATCGAACTTCCTTTGCAAAACAAAAATCCTTAATTGAAACTTTGCTGAATATAATTTTATAAAATTGATCAACTGTATATTTCTTAACCTGAGAAAGATTCTTTGTTTCGAATAATATTCTTAATGTTCTTTCTGTCATTTTCAGTTGAGCTGGAATACCATCTCTTCGAACGGTTTCAATCCCCTTTGCATCAAATTTGGGAGTTTTTTGGTCTTCATACTCGTAAGAGTAACCAACATATCTCTTTTTCGCCAACAAAACACATGGATGATAAACTTTTTCAAATTTTAATTTAACAGGGTCTGGGAAATAATCAGTTATAGTTTCTGCAATCTTTTTACCCAACTTGAATGCTTCAGTTTTTGATTTACCTGGAAAATAAACAAATAAAGAATCTGTATCACCATAAACAACTTTGGCACCATAGTTCCCAGCTTCGATCATTTCAATAGATTTATTTAAGATTTCTCTCCCTGTGGAAACAATGGCATCTGAAATATCAGAATTTGGCATCCTACCACTAAATGTAGCCGACGTATACCCATAAGTCACATTGGCTATTAACTTCAACGCAAGTTGTCTTGCATTATACAACTTTTTCAATTCAGCATCGTCCTTAATGATTTTCATCGTTTCTTTCACTTTAATCCTAATACTCAACATCTCTTCTAACATTTTTGCAAGAATGGATTTTCTAATGTGGCTCTTCACAAAGACGAACCCATTAGGTGATATATTCAACCCATCTTCTTTCATTAACAAATCAACCAACCCAGGGGGGATTTTCAAGTTATGCAAATACCCAATGTCATTCTTGCGGGGCTTATAATTGTGCAACTTTCCCAACAAAGTAGAGTAACAATAGTTATAAGCAATCATAATCGAAGGGTACAACGATTGGAAATCCAAAACGACCAAAGGAGATTTGTAAAAATTTGATTTTGGCTCCAATATTAACGGAATACATTCAAGTGGTCTCATTTCATGAACTTGTTGTTTTGATGGTGAGTTCAATAATATGCTTTCCAGTTTAGCTATTCTTGCTAAGATCGATTCAACTTTGTATTGCGAACCACGATAGAAATTTGAATTGAATTCTATTCCAATTAATCTTGAATGTTCGACATTTCTGGTTATTAATTCCTGGACATCAATCAACTTGAGAATAACATCCACCCGATTAATGTAATATGATAGAACAACTTGAATACTTTCAAACTTCCCACTATTGAGCCATTGTGATAACTGATGTCCCAGGTATCTAGGTAATGTTTTGTGTAACAAATGGAAAGTAACGTTTTCTAATGAATAACCCGTCAAATTGATTTCCGATTTTAAAATTCTCCACACATTAAGCATATGTCTACCAGAAATTTCAATGTTTGATGTATGGGTATACCCCCATCGATCACCAAATTTCCCGTTACTTTTGAAATTACCACGACTCAAATTGGCCATCAAATTAATCTCAAACACTTCTCTCATTCTTTCCACAAGATAACCCCAGGACATCGAGTTTACCTCGTAACCAGACAAAATATCTGGGTCAAATAATTCAACCAACGTCACCAATCTGGTTATCATATCAAGTTCTTTATCAAATGTTTCAATATGCTTTTTCAAAGTTGAAGATAATCGTGAAACCAACTCTGTAGAAACACCAGCGCTATCTAACATTAATATTCCAGAGGTATTTTCTAGATGTCCAAACATATTGTTTGCATCATCAAAAGAATAAACAATAAAATTGACTGGGTCCCTCAATGGATCTGCAATTAACTTATTATTAGGTGGGTTTGCATGAACTTCCATATGAAAATTTGATAAGAAATTAAATTCGTCTGATTTTCTGGAAACTTTCACCGAGTTGTATGAGTATTTATAATCATTAGATTGTATTACCCCTGGTTCAATTTGTGATTTGTATTTAAGTTTCCTTTTTCGTATTTCTGCCTCTTGCGTCTTCAACCAATTGGTAACTTCAGTTTTAGATGGTGGATCCAAACTGTATTGCCATGTTCGTAATTTACCAGATTTGCATCTGATTGTACTTGTGCTTTCCTTTATTAAATTTGACATTTCCAAATTCGGAACCAGTGACTCATTTTTCAAAGGGACAACAATTTTCTGGTTGGCGAATATTAAGGGTTTTGGTGGAATATCATCCTCATTATCATAAAAAGGATCAGAATAATTGACCTTCAAGATACCAGCCGCCTGAAAAGATTGATTAAACATTTCTAGTTTTAATTGATCAGGAATTGGTATTTCATATGAATGTTTGGTGACCCTCAAGTTCTTCATGGGTGGTGCTTTTGGGGTGGGTGAAAATGTGAAATCATCAAGGTAAGATACGTCATCCACTCCTAGATAATTTTCTGCTGTTTGAGTACGCGGAGCCTGAGTCATTTCTTTTACTATGGACTCGTCGAAGTGATGTAGCTGAGTTACTTGAATGGATTCATCTTCCTGAACAGTTTGGCCTGGTAGTTCTTGGCCAACTTTATCTTGTTCTTCTTCTTCAAGATCATTATCAGCATCTTCATCATTATGACTAACCGTTTGGTGCAGCTCTTTATCATTTGGATCTTTGTCACTGTCAGAAAAATCACTCCCAGACGAAAAATCATCTGGCAAAACTTGCTCCAAATTCAAGGCACTATTCACTTGATCATTTTGAAACAATCCAATATAATCATCCCATTTTAACAATTCATTGCCATACACCATCTTAAGGGAATGATACTGCAAATTCTTTTCAACGTCAACTAATTGGAAAGAAGTAGGGATATTTTGGAAAACGTCATTGTTATCCAGATTCTTGGGCTGTATATATTTCTTAGAATATTTTATCAAATCGTAGCACGTATTACCATTCAATTTCTTTACATATTCAATCAATTCATCCAATTGTTCTTGATTAGACCAGCTTGTAGACCCTGTCCCAAAATATGAAGCTGTTTTGGTCTCCAAAACATCAGATGCAATATCATACAGTACATTATGCACCTTACATTGATATTTCAAATCATTATATATTTGCTTCAATGACGACAAATAAATTCTTGGATGCCCTTCATGATCATACTTGTACCCATATTTAAGTGTTCCAGAGTCCAATGCTTGTTTGTAGTTATCATATTCATTTCTTTCAACGAAATCGTAATGTAATTCTCGAGGGAGTACCCAGCTACGGTTTACTATCGCATTGGTTGTAATGTCTAATTCCAAGATTGATTTACCAATCCGATTGAATGGGCAAGGTTTCCCATTCTCAAATCGTCCGTGGTGTAGCACGTTTTCTGTAGATATAAACTTCGCTAGGAATTGACGTAATGATTCGACCTGTTTTGAAGTGTAGCCTTTTTTATGTATATTTGTTAAAATAGGCGATCGGAAATATAAACCACGAATATTTGTAGTTTCAGAAGCAGTAACGTTCTCATCGATATTGATCCATCCACAACCAAACAAGTTGAAGTCTGTTAAAAACTGTAACAAATATGGAATATGACCTTCAAAAACGTAATGAGGATCAGGATTGTATACTACATTTTTATTCTCTTCCATACCAAATCTGAATAAGGTGATTTTATTTTCTTGAAACAATTGAGTTAATCTTGATTTATAAAGTGGAGATAGCAAAGATATTTTGTAAAATAGTTTATAACCCAATTGAAACCCATATATTGGAACACCTTTGCAAATAGACACACTAGCTATGTATTTACGTTGACCTGTACGTGTAGGATTGGTATCTTCGTTACTTTCTGCATCTTCCTGCTTCTTGCGACCTCTTCTAAATTTGAAAGATTGATGCAAAACTGCTTCAAGATAATTGGTAATCAATTTGAGGAATTTATCATCTTTTAATTTTGCAACATCAGTGTCGTGACAGTTAACATAAATGTAAGGGTAAAAGTTATGCACGTGAATGATCACATTGAATACTGAAGATGAAGGCGGACTTTGAACTTTCTGTTTTTTCTTTCGCGGAGAAGAATGAGCAGTTGAGTTGTTATCAATTGATATTGATCCATATATTCTGATTACAGGCACTTGAGTGACCTGAGTGCATAACTGATCTAATCTTGTGGGCTGGGTTTGATACGTGTCGTAATCATTGATTTGGACGCGTAGGCCAGAGGTTGTACTGGTTTGATTATTGGTCCAGTTGATGGAACTGGCATTCACAGTGGTAGTAGTAGTGTTTGTTGAGTCATCTGCAATGTTCATAGACGCGTGATTGTCGTAGATGGTTATGGTGAACCCTTGGGGGTGTATGTTGTAAAATAAAAATCAGATTGGTGTAGAAGACGCCCTGGCAGCCAAATTCCGAGACAAAAGCAAAACGGAAAAAAAAGAAAAAGCAAAAGCAAAGAAATAAAAAAAAAAGTAGCAACAACAATTTTTTGTTAAAGACGAACAAGAAAAAAAATTATTACGACTAATATTAATTACCCACCAACACCACAACAACAACTACATTAATTACTTCTACTAACCTAGAAGCAGCCGAAACAAAGGAAAAAGAAAAGAAACAAGTACGCAATATATTGATTCTTGTTTATTCTTCTATTTTATTGTTTTTTTTTTCCCACTGTTTGTTTTAAATCAAGATATTCAATAATGAGTCAAGACAACAATATGGATTTGAGCATTAGTAATCTTAAACTTCACGATGAGAGAACAACAAGAAGACCCAACACACCAGGAGTACCTCCAACCAGCCAACCGCCTGCTATACCGCCTCCAACCACACCTACTCCCCCAACACCATCAGGAATACTGCTTAATACAACAATGCAAGCCAAAATGATGGCTTTTCAACAACAAAGAACCAAAGCAGCAGCTGCTGCTGCCGCTGCAGCATCCGCTTCTGCCTCGGGCCCAGGATCAGTAGCTGGATCCGAATCAAACTTATCATCACCTTCACAAACTATGAATCGTACAGTATCTGGTAAGAGGAAACCCAAACCAAATTTTAAATTGAGTGATTTGCCAATATCTCGTAATAATAGTTTGAATCGTTCAAATACTAATGTCAGTGATTCAAGTGCAACTACTCCTGAATTAGAGACTCCTGTTGCCAAAAATAACAATGAACCTCAATTACAGGGGTTGTTTGCTAATTATTCCGAATATGTAGATATAAAATCCGGTCAATTAAATTTCAACGGCAAAGCATCATTACATTCCAAGGGGATAGATTTCCTGTCTGGATCGTCGTTTAGAGTATCATTAGATGAATTTGAATATTTAGAAGAGTTGGGACATGGTAATTATGGATCAGTGCTGAAAGTATTGCATAAGCCAACGAAAGTATTGATGGCGATGAAGGAAGTTCGACTAGAATTGGATGAAAATAAATTCACTCAAATATTGATGGAATTAGATATTTTACATAAATGTGATTCTCCTTATATTGTTGATTTTTACGGGGCATTTTTCGTTGAAGGTGCAGTTTACATGTGTATTGAGTATATGGATGGTGGTTCTTTGGATAGAATATTTGGTAATGACATAGGGGTTAAAGATGATGTTGAATTAGCTTATATTACCGAGTCGGTTATTCTTGGGTTAAAGGAATTAAAAGATGAACATAATATTATTCATCGTGATGTGAAACCAACAAATATATTGGTAAACACTCAAGGTAAAGTGAAATTATGTGATTTTGGTGTTTCTGGTAATTTGGTTGCTTCATTAGCGAAAACAAACATTGGATGTCAATCATACATGGCTCCTGAAAGAATCAAAAGATCAACACCCGACGAAGCCACTTACTCAGTTCAATCCGATATATGGTCATTGGGTCTTACAATATTGGAACTTGCCGTGGGACATTATCCATACCCTGCAGAAACGTATGATAATATATTTTCTCAACTAAGTGCAATTGTTGATGGTGAACCACCAAAACTTGATGCGAAAATATATTCCAAAGAAGCTCAACATTTTGTCAAATTGTGTCTTAATAAAAACCCTGATTTGAGACCATCTTATGCTGCATTATTAAATCATCCATGGTTAGTTAAGAACCGAGGAAAGGAAACAAATCTTTCTGAAACGGTGACGGAAAGACTTGAGCAAATAGCAGAAGTTGAAAAGAATAAAGGTGGAATCAGTCGGTCAAATAGTGCAAATAAACCAGTTGGATCGGTTCCTCCTCCTGCTAATCTTGAAAGTGTACAATCTTTATTAAGAAATAAAGTTAAAGCGCCTGCTTTGCATAGAGGCGGATTACAGAAAATTAATAGAAGTTTTCTTAACAACCGTTAGAAAAGAAAACATAAAAGTAAATCAAAGAAAAATGAAAATATATATCTATAAACATTATACACAGATAAATATATTATGTAAAACCAAAAACCCAAACTAAACAAACGAAAAGCATCTCTTTTACAATTTCTTGGACATGTAAGGACCGTCCAATTCGTATCCTAATTTGGCATAGTAATTTCTAACACCAACACCAGAAATAACACTTATTTTCTCTGAACCATGTTCTTCTTTAGCTATTCTTGCCGCTTCCTCCATTAACAATGTTCCAAACCCTTGATGTTGGAACTTTCTTGGATCTCTTGAATGTAACGGTACAACTGATCCATACACATGTAATTCACGAACGATTGAAGTTGGTTGAGCAGTGAATTCTTTACGATAAGTATACTTCTTACTTGCCTTTCTTAAACGTAACAAACCAATCAAGATATCTTGTTTAGGATCTTCATAACTTAAAAACGTCTCCCATCCCCCATTAGCATAATAATCACGTCTGATCAATTCAACTTGATCAGGAACAACTTTATGATGCACTTCTTGAATACCTACTTCTCGGGTACGTACATCTCTACATGATGTACCGAAATCTTTCATTCTTGCCAATGCCAATTCACGCAAATTACCATTTTCAACACCAGAAGTGACCAATGGCATAGGGATATCTCTTTGAACTCTATAGATACGGGTCCAAGGTGGAACCATTGCCATGATACGAGCAACTAAATCAATCAACGCATTAGCATTGTATGATTTATACAATCCTTGTTTCCATAATTCATATAACCCAGTACCTCGAATGACCAAAGTAGGATATAATTTCAATCCATCGGTTCTAAATTCCGGATTTTCGAAATATTCTTTAAATTGTTCCAAATCTCTTTCCATTCCAACATTAGGTAAATCAGGCATCATATGAGAAACAACTTTATATCCAGCATCTTTAGCAACGGCAAATGTCTCACACACAGATTTAACAGTATGACCACGATTCGTATCCCTAGCAACATCTTCATAAACGGACTGCACGCCAATTTCCAATCTTGTACATCCATATTTCAACATATCACTCAAATGCGTCTCGGTACAATAATCAGGTCGGGTTTCAATGGTTATACCTACACATTTAGTCTGCAGCTGTTGACTAAACTCAATAGCTTCATCAATATCCGTCCCATTGAACCCAGTCAATGCATTATGTAACTGAGTAATGAAAGTTTCTCGATAATCAATAGGTAAAGACATAAACGTCCCACCCATAATGATATATTCCACCTTATCTATCGAATGACCCAATTGACGTAATTGATCAATTCTCCCCCTGGCTTGCTCATACGGATCATATCTTGCACGAATAGCACGCATAGATGTTGGTTCATACCCGGTATACGACTGCGTGCTATATTCGAAATCAGAATCGGGACCACCAGGACAATAAACACAAATGTTACCAGTATATGCAATATGTGGACATCTGTGAGGTTTACACATCACGGCAACAACAGCAATCCCAGATGCTGTTCTCACTGGTTTGGCTTTTAATTTGGGGATCAAGTATTTCTTATGTTGATCTGGGATACTTGAGATTATATCTGTTAATCTTGGTTGTTGTTTTAATTTATATTTTTTGGCATACCTTGTGATTAATCCATTGAGATTGATGTCTTTGGAGGATTTCAATGAGGCAACTAATTCTAAAGATATGTCACCACAACATTGGATGAATCTTTCCTTTTCAGGTACTTTATTCTTTTGAACCGGCATAGTATATTAATTAGATGTGTTTTTGATAAAAATGATAATGAAGTTGATATGTCATCGGATTGAAATAACTTCAAGATAAAAAAAAAAATTTATGATGTGTATGTTTGTATGCAGGAATGATATATTTTCTGTTTGGTGGGTGGGTGGTGGTTCAGTCTCAAAAATTTTTCATATCCAATCATAGAAACTTGATTTACAACAACTCAACAAGAGTGTTTACATTACAATTACGAAAATGTTTGGAGTTAGAAGAGGTTTAAACGGAGTCTTCAGATACCAACAACAACAACCAAAATATATTTCCTTGCAATTAAATTCCCGGTTCAAATCAACAACAACAAAAGATGACAAAGAACTTGAGAAGAGAAAGAAACAAAATGCTGAGATGAACATTGCCAAAGTCCCATTATCTTATATTGGAGTGATGTCAGATTTCTATGTTCCTCCCAAATTCAGCAATTGTCCCGTTAAATCCTGGCCTGGATTACTTGTGAAACGAATCCTGTTGTTTGCATTAAACACATATAATATCGTTAAATATAAACGTGAATTGGGCAAACCTTTAGAATTCAACCAATGGAAAGATCAAGGGATAGAAAACTACGTGCGTACCAATAAAGTATTTGCTGCTGCATGTAGTGCGATTGATAAACCTGCTAAGGGTTCTATATTAATGCGTAAATTGGATCATGTTGCCGGTAAGCATTTAATTGAAACATTACTTTCTAGAAGTATGAATTTCCCTGTGAATTCGAAATTGAATTGGGAATTGGTGTCGATTGAGAACAATCCGAAAATTACTACGTTTAATGTTATACCTGATTCCGATGGTGTTGTTTGTTATGTTCAACTTGTGATGAAGTTGATTACTAAACAAAAGGTGTCAATTATTCAAGATAAGGAAGCTGTTAAGGTACATGAAAGTACCAGTGAGGATTATTTGGTGTTTTCTCTCGATCCATTAAATAATGAACTCTTGCTCGTTGGGAAATTGTTTGAAAGTAGTCCTCTGAGAGGATTGAAACCGGAAATGGATGTTTTTGATCAGAAATTGATGCAACGTTTCTTGTTGACTTCAAGTGATATTTATAGAGCAGATCCAAGCAAATCTACATAAAAAAAATGGAATCTCGTATAACTTGTAAATAATAATAATAATACTATATATATATATAAATCTATTTATATATTCCCATCGAAAATGTTTTTGTACGTATTTTGTATCACTTTAAAAAAAAAATCATAAACCAAAGCCTGTTTGTTTTTTGAAAAATCCTTACTTTTTTCTAAGTTTGTTTCTTTTTTTTTTTTGTTTTTTAAATCTAAAAATATCAATCCATTAGAAATACATTACTGGTATCATGAATGCCTTTCGTTTCTGTTGCTTCAAATAAATTGTTTATGTTTGGTCGAACGTTTAAATTACCACTTTGAGATCTCGAATCTCTACGCTTCAATTCTTGTGGTGTAAGAATAGCATCACTTAATGACGCAGGGATAAAATCTTCTTCAAACATAGTCATGTTTCTCGTTATCGGGTAGGCGTGATTATCATCGTCATCATCATCAGCAATCGCAGAGCTGTCATTGTCATGGTAATAATGTCCGAAGCTTTGTGACCGTTGTTGAAACTGAGGAAGGTATGTCTGTTGTTGCTGTTGCTGCTGTTGCGGTTGCGACTGTTGTTGCTGCAAAAATTGTTGCGAAGGTATTCTTGAATTAAATGAAAATCTAGAAGTCGGTGTGGTAGCGGATGAAGGCGAAGCTCTCATACTAGTACCGTTGAGCGAATAATATTCTGAAGATGGTGATGCATCATTAGCTGTATTGATATTCAAACCAGCTGAATTCGGTCCAGAAAATGATGTATTTTGTTGAACATTAAACACATTATTGTAATTGTTACTACCATTGCCAAATGCATTAGAATAGGAATGAGATGATTCTAAAAACACACTTGGTTGATTTTGCATCAGGAGCAGTCGTTGGTGTGTCGGTTTGGACTGTTGGTTGAACGATGAAAAGAAACCATTGTTTTGTTGTGATTGTTGTGGTTGTTGCTGAGGTTGCTGTTGGAAGTTTGACGATTGTGGTGGAAACTGGAAACTATCGCGTCTACTAAAAGATCCTGATCTTGCGAGACTATCTTGAGGTACCAGAGTCAACGAAATAGGTTGTTGTGATTGTTGAGTTTGCAGTTGAACACCATTTCCAATATTCATAAAATTTGCAACATTAAGACTTGGTTTTGTGTGAGCAACAAAAGAAGGAGATGTACCAAGGCTGCTGCTACTACCACCACCGTTAATACCACTACTAGCCGATCCACCGCCATTTGTGCGTATAAAAGAATTTTCATATTCTGGAGGAGTTGAGCCATTTGCAGAAGAATTAGAAACACCATAATTATTGAAAGACAACCGACGATGATTATTTTGCTTACCAGTTCCATTACTGTTGCTGTTGCCGTTACCATTAGCATATAAGAAACTTTTAGAATTAACTCTTGTACCATCGGGTAAAAAATGGGCCAAAGCACATTTCAAACCAAATTTACAATTACCTTTTTGAAAATATTTACAAGGTAATTTATCAGCACCTAAAGCACCATCCAAATTATGACTGAAAGGACATGAATTACCTGCTTGACATATACCTTGTCTATAAAATTTGCATGGGACATGGCTTAGATTTTTGTTATTTGTAGACGTTGAACCGTTTGTTACTGGAACCGTTCCCGGTGGGCCAGTATTTGGAGGTAGTTGTGCTTGAATCGCGGAGAAATCAAATGATTTAGAAGATTTGGTATGGGAATTATAATCATTAGAACTTTTTCTGCCCAGGGCATATGCTGTTGAAGCTCCCGATCCCGATGAGGAAAGAGATATATGATTCTGATTGTTGGTTTGGTTCTGGTTGTGACTCATAGAGGATGATGATGAGCGATCTTGATTTTGAAAATAAGTGTGGAAACTGTGGTTTGAGCTGTTGTAGTTTGAGTTTCCGATCTCACCATCAGGAGGACCAGGCATTAGTTGACTAATACCCATGATAGTACCGAGGAGATGGGGAAAGAAAGTGGGCTAGCAAATGTTTGTATAGACAAGGACTGTAAGTTTTGACAAGATAAGATAAAAAATACCCTAGTACGATATTGAAAGTTCTGCTGTAAAACAATGGAGATTTGAATAGGTAGATATAAGGCACACACACGCACACACACAGGCAGGTAGATAGACGAAGCTGTTATCTGTTATCCGATAGTTGGTAAATATAATAATATAATAATAATAATGAATAAGCAAAGGGTTAAACGGGGGAAAAAGTAATATAGATAGAGTAAGAAAGAAAGAAATAATAAAGAAGAGGATATTCTTATTTGTGAAAAGGGGAAAAATATTTGTACTGCAAATAATGTATCACTACCACCGGCAGAGAGAGATAAGGAGAGACACACACACACACTAAGAGAGAGAAAGAAGGAGATAGATTGACACAAATATTACTACACTCTATTATGATGATCTGTATACACAAGTGATAGATAGCATTGACCACACCCACACAGAAAGATAAAAGTGTGGATTTTTACTCACACAAAACCAACCACACTACACACTACACACAGTATACACACACACACAATCAGTCATCTTCATAATCTGAACATTAACCAGGCCAGATCACAAAAATATACATCCTCTGAGAATCCGATTTGGGTTCTTACACTGTGTTTTGAAGTTAGAGTGTACTATCACACCCCAGACACACACAGACCTAACTATAGTAGTTGTTTCTAATAGTATATACTGGCAAAATTAACTAAACATAGTGTGAAACACTGTTATGATGTATCGCTTGGTGTAGTGTAGTTCCACATTTCCTTTTATCGGAAACACTCACTGATTAGATAAGAAATTGTCACATATCTAACAAAACAAAATTTAACATTCTTTTTCACTCCTTCTTTTCTTTAGTTCTTCCGTTTTCATTAATGAACTTAACTAAAAAGCTTAATATTAATGACTCACTATAATGGTTATTACTTCGCCGCTCACTCTCCCTTTTCTCCCTTTCCCTGCTTCCTCTCTCTACTCCATTGACGATTTACCTTTTGATGTATTCTTTATCAACTAAAAAAACGCTTCCAGTTGTTAGTAGTTCCAATATTTTGGAATCTCGGGATTTACAATGCAACCAAAATGTATGTATAAACTGTGGGATTTTTGCTCCACCTGCCTCGATCAGAGCCACCCCTCCACTTTTCCTTGACATAATTAAACTTTGTCGTTATATGTCTCTCTAGACATTGTTCTTAAAATTTATTGCCTAAATATCCCACCACAACGTCGTTTATATATCGCGTGGGTGATTCATCTTACTTTCTACACCTTCTATATGAATTCTCAAAAATTAAAATTAAAATCAAGATCAAATACTTTATTTTCTGTATTTAAATATAAACTAATGTACACAATTTTTCCCCCCAAGAGTTGAGAACCCCTAACGTCTATCAGTAGATCCAATACCTCTTTTACCACTGAACAAATGTTTAGGTAAAGCAGCAGTAGAATGACGATCACCTTCACCTTGTCTAGCCATTCTATTTCTTTCTCTTCTTTGTATCTTAGCCAATCTTTCAGCTTGTGATCTTAAAGCACCATCATTCAACCCATCATTAAGACGATCAGATTGTGATGCAGCTGCTTTCTTCTTGGCCAATTTACTAGATTTCAATCCTTGGTTTCTTCTCAATATTTCAACACCAGATAATTGTTTTCTACTGGTTTTCTTACCAACTGTTTCTCTTAATTTTTCAGTGTCATGACCAATGTTATACATGTGTTCTTCCATATCATCAAATGTTTGCTTCACACGGGAGGCTCTTGGCATTATAGCTTTATTTTTCAATGATTTTCTGTTTCTTCCTTCAATAATCATTGTCTTTTGTTTATCTCTTATCCATTGAGCTTTATCTCTGATTTCTGAAACATCATCATCTTCAATTTCCGAATCTGAATCATAGAAACCTTCTTGTTCCAATCTTTCTTCTTCTTCTTCTAAAGCTTGTAATTTAGCAGCAATATCAGGATCCAAATAATCATAAACATTCTTACCATCCAAAACTTCAGGCATGACGTCATTCTTCCATTCTTCATCTTCCAAGAGATATTTATCTTTCAAATTGATGTTGAAAACACCAGCACCTCCATTTTCAGCTTCAATATCTCTAGCCAAAGTTCTTCTATTTGGATCATTAACGTCATATTTGGCCAAATCTTTAACTGCATCAGGAATATGTGGTAATCTTTCAACATCATCACGTTGTTGTGGTTTAGCAACATGGATCTTGTTCAAAACATTATTGACTCTAGCAGTACCTTTCAATTTTTGTTCAATTCTAGCAGTTAATAATTTCTCACATGCATGATTACGTACTTGCATGACATTTTCTTCTTCATGACATGAAGCATGCATGATTTCAACACCAGGTACAGTGGTTAAAGTTTTCAATAATTCTTGTTTATCTTCAGGTAAATCTTCTACTTGAATAATATCTGATTTGTTCATTACTACCATGACTGATTTATTTGCAAATAATGGTTTTATAGAATGGAATAATTTGACTTGTGCTTCAATTGAAAATCCACATTGTTCAGAAAGATCCATGAAATATAAAACACAAGATCTTAAATGAGCAATTGCATAAATTGATTGCATTTCAATATTGTTCATATCTTCAGTTGGACGATCCAAAATCCCTGGGGTATCAATTGCTTGGAATCTCAAATATTTATAATCGAAATGACCAACGTATAAAGATTTAGTAGTGAACGCATAAGGTTGAACTTCAACGTCTGCTTTAGTGATACATCTTAAAAATGAAGATTTACCAACATTAGGGTATCCACAAATCAATAAAGTTCTAGTATTTGGATCAATACTTGGTAATCTTCCTAAATGTTGTCTAACTTGTTCTAAATAAACAAAGGGATCCTTCAATTTCTTAACAATAGTAGCCATTCTACCCAATGCTGCTCTCTTCAACTGTTTACATTGATATAAAGATTGACCAAATTTCAATAAACGATTATAATCTCTAGCCACTTGTTCAATCAAAGTCTTTGCTTTAGAAACAGCAGCTAAAGAAACCTTATAATGATTTTTCTCATATAAAGTATCCATTAAATCACGATGGAATGGATGAACATCATTAATGTTAGGAAATCCCAGTAATAAATCAGTGAATTTTTCAGTGAATCCTTCAGCAGTAAATTTAACTTTTCTCATATAAAAAGCACGAATACGACTGATTTTAAAACCTGGTCTTATAACTGTGGGAGTTTTTCTTTGCGTACGGTTCAACACTATGTCTAACATGTCGTTAGACGTAGGGACCGGTGGGATATCTTTCCATGAAAGTTGCATCTTGTTTTCGTGGTTAATAGTTAGTAAAAAAGATAGGAGATGAGGTTAAATTTTTTTTTTTTTTTTCCACACAAAATTTTTTTTTTTTGGTTAAAGGCGATGCGAATGGGATTTGGATATTTGTGAGAGCGAGAAAGAAATAAACTATTATGATTTCTATACATAGTGGTTGGGAGGTATCTTTTATATATGCATTTATTTATTTATGTATTACAATATCTGAAAATTTATATATATCCCACTAAATACTAAAAGAAATCTTTAAGAGTACCAGGCGGTGGGGGGGGGGCGGGTATACAAATCTAACTAAATATTCCACTCTCTCTCTCTTTTTCTTTCTAAGTCACCATTTTTCTCTACTCATTATGATGGAACACCAAATAATTAGGCAATCCAAACACTTCATACCCCAATCTTTTGGCCATTTTGGCAAACCCTTCAGTTTCAATCAAATGATAGAACGGGAATGATGGGAACATTGCCCCGTCTCTATGAACATCAGCTTTCACCAACACAGCACCACCACCAACACCATCCAATGCCATCTCGGTATTTACATCACCGTTGGCATCGTAGAAATGAGCCATTAATGGTCGATAAGTGGCCATTTCAGCATATCCTTCAACGACAATTTCATCATCTGGCAAACCAGCCGCGATTTTCAAACCTTCTTCACTCTCGACCCAGTTGTTGAAATCGTATGGTCTGATATCTTGTTGTTTTGTTTCTGGGTTGTAAAATCTTTGGTATACGTTGGCGGAAATCACTGGTTTGTTATGATGGGTTAAATCTTGGATCAATGTTGGTGGTGTTTCGACGATATCTGCATCCATCCATAAAATCCAGGATGTTGAAGGTAAAATGGTACTGAAAACCAATGAATTTCTAGCTAATGCCATCATTGATCTTCTTTCCTTTTGTACTTTGAATGCATGTCTATCTTTTTCTAATTGACTTTGTAAAGAATTTGAATCTTGTCTTAACAATGTAATTTTTTTAAAATTTAACTTCTTTTCACGTTTTGATTTTTTCAATGCCGCTTCTAAATCTTTTAATGCATCATCACCTTCTGTTGTTCTTGGGAATATAAAACCTAATGAAATTAATGAATGATCATATGTTAATTTATTCAAATTTTCCCAATATTCAGGCAAGAATTTTGACATTGGAGTCAAGATCAAAACTTCTTCCTTCTTAGTTAATGCATCTTGAGAAGCAGTTAATTTATTCAAATCATAATGACTAATATGATTCTTGGGCAAATTTTGTAATATTACCGAATCTTTATTCTTATAAAACCAACCTCTGTTTTTCTTACTATAATTATACTTCAGTGAATTTGAAGATCCAAACCCAGTGGATGAAAAAAAATAGAAATAAACCAAAAGCAAAATGGTCACTGGGGCCACTAACGCCAACGGTTTTCTTCGTATGTAATTTAGGTATCGATTCTTATAATGAACCATGATTAGGAATATATCAGGAATGAATGAAAAATGAACAAGAAACCTTAAAAAAAAAAAATAAAAAACTATGGGTAATGAACTGAATAAAAGAACACAAGCTAGGTTTGATAGGGGAGGGTAACAAGCTTCAAATAAAATTATAGATTTGTGACGTTGACGTGTGTTTGAGCAGTAACCTATTGCCCAGTGTAATTGTAAACTATATGAAAACTTGTTGTTGTTGTTGTTGTTGTTAATCAGTCTAATTAAAACTTGATACTCTGTCGGAATAATTTTTTTTTTCTTCCTTTTGGTCTTTTTCCTTTGCTTTGTTTAAAATTCGTTGTTGAATTTTCTATTTTAACGTGTCGTCCCGTTATGTATTGGTGTTTGGATGTACATACAGTCGTGCGAACTTGCACTGAAAAAGTAGATGCAAGATTTCATATTTTAATTAACGGCTTAATGTATATATCATCATCGAAATCAATTCAACCTATACAAAAAAAACTAAAAATTACTACAAAGCTTCTTATTTGAAGACTTTACCGTCGGCGATTTCTCTCTTTTCACCATTGACATCAACAGGTTCATCCCAAGCAAACATGTTGTTAACAAATTTCTGATCTTCTTCTTTGGTACCGTCCAATTTAGTGAAGGCATAAGATTCCCAATCTGGAGCAACATCAAAAGCAGGAACATAATCTTGACCTCTAACTAAGAAAGCACCAGTGATACCATTGTTGTTGTTTTCACCATAGACAACCAAACAACCAAACATATATTTAGTAGATGCTGATAATCTGTTGAAAAAACCACCAATCAAATTATTAGACATAAAAGTTAAAGTCAATTCATCGTTATATTTGTAATCAACTTTCCATAATGACCATTCTTCTGGGTCAAATTGGTTTTTCCAGAACCATGGAATAGCAACTTCTCTGGTTTCTTCATTAGAGTAAGTTCTCTTCCATTCATCCAAGACAGCCTTTGGTTTACCTAAAGCTTCCAATGGATGTTTTGGTTTTGGAGCAGCAGCAGGTTCTTCGTCAGCAGCAGCAGGAGCGGCTTCCTTCTTCTTTGGAGCAGCTTCTTTCTTTGGGGCAGCAGCAGCAGCCTTCTTTTCTTTCTTGGCTGGGACAAATTCAATTGGTTTTTCAATAAATTTATAATCACCAAGGAATTCAACCAAGATAGGAGAAGCAATAATGGTCTTGAACCATCTGGTGGTGTTTGGGTGTTGTTTTCTCCATTCTTGACCAAACAAGAAATCGAAACCTCTAACGAAAACAGAAGCAGCGTAAACATCAGCCAAGGTGATACGTTCACCAACCAAATAAGTGAATTCACTCAATCTTTTTTCAAAAACTGAAGTGACTTTAGTCAAGTAAGCAGTACCATCGTCAACTTGTTTCTTGTTGTATGGAACACTACCGTTCAATGGTTGAAAAACTTTAGCTTCAGTTGGCAACAATTCAGTGTTGGCAAATGAGAGCCATCTTAAAACTTGAGCGTATTCAGCAGCATTTTTACCCAATAATTTAGATTTTGGATCAGCCAAGTTAACCACTAATAAATGCAATGTTAGTAAAACGATTTCATTTTAATTAATGAACAATTGTTTGTCATTTTGTTTTTTTTAACTTCAGATTAGGTAATCTCGACATAGTTTATTAAGACAGGGATAACTGTAATAATATTGAAAAAAGGTTTCTCATCATGTTAAAACAAAACAAACAAAACCCCAATTGGAAGATATACATACAGTAAAGGGAAATAGCAATGACTTCAGTTAATTTGAAACCTTTTGGTCCAACAAAAGCAGGAATTTTGTTCAATGGGAAATTCTTGGTATAAACATCATCTTTATCAGATATTTTAACATCTAATTTGAAATGTTTGACCAAAGCTTTTGGAGTCAAACTTCTAATTTGTTGAGTGGCATATAAAGTACCTTGAGACATGATTGATTGTGAATGTAAAGGATACAGATCTAGAACCAAAAAGAATGTGTATGATGGATATGATGTGTGATGAAAATTTTTCTTGTTGCCTCGTGCAAGTCAGAGAGACAGCACGTACTGTGGTGTGCGTGGTAATTATGATGGGTCGTGTGAAAGTAATAAATATCGGAAATACCAAAAAATGAATTTTTTTTTAGGGCTAAGAAAATCACCGCAACCAAGCATCAGTATATAAACCACGCCAAACTGATTTAGCTGCGAAAACAGTAACACAAGAAACCAAGAGAACAAAAAAAAATAACTATTAAGGTTTTTTAATGGTGGTAGTTAGTCTGGATGTGTGTTGCTTGCGCCTATGTGACAAAAAAAAAACAGATCAAACGTATTCTTATATAATATTTCCATTTGGCAAAAAAATGGCTGCAATTTTTTTGCAATCCTAACAGAAACATGGGGTGAAAATAAAATCAAAAAAAAAATACAACAACTAACATACTTCTAATCAGTTATTTTATCCGAAACATTATTGTCTAAATCCGACGAGATGTCGAATTTCTTTGCAAATTTACAAATTAGTTCGTTATATAAAAAAAAGAAAAGACTTTAAACATGAAAAGCTTCTAACCATGGAGGAGGGGGGAGTGAATTTGGATCAAAATAAAGGAATTTAAACCTTAAAAACAACAAAGGACAAGAACAAGATGAAATATTTCGAGATTCAATAATTTACGCTTGTCAATTCCTAACCATGGGGGCTATAACTGTTGTAAATTTTTTTTTTCTTTTTCTTTCAGCATTGGTTATAGATGCTTCTTTTAAATGTTGTTTTTCCGTTATTATTCATGCCGTGGGTGGGACGCGTAAAATTGCGCTGTCTCAATATAATAGAAACGGCTATTCTAGCTCCATTAACTCGTTTGCGTTTTTTCCAACCAGCCCGAGCCAGCCCAAGTGCTAAGCGGCCGGTTTTATACCGTGTATGTGTGTCTTGGAATTCAAGAAAAAAAAAAAAAAAAAGAAAAGAAAAGATGTCGGAAATGGATTCATAACGCTTGTTTTATAGGATTATGCGTATTGGTTAACCTTGAGGGTGTTATTGTACATGTGGGTGCGTTGTACATCACTTTTTCCTCCTCTTTTTTAATGTCTAGCGGGTCTTTCAACACGGATTTTCTTTCTTACACTCTCTGGCTTTAACTCGTCTTACTTTATACATGAACAGATATTGTGGAAAGCCCTTTTTTTATGTCGGGTTCGGTCTTCTCTTTGTATTCTATATTCTATTCTATTTCTATTCATAGAATACTGTTGCTTTTGTACCGCATTTCTATACAGCAAGTGTTTCTTGTTTCTATTAACGATTAAGGAAACAAAAAAAAAATGCAATTTAAAAAAATAAAAATAAGGGGGTTTTTGTCTCTCCTGTCTGTCGGAATTATTATTGTAATTAAAAACCACCACAAAAAATTTAATAATTCCGGCCGTTCGGCGACCTCAGGTAGCATGATCTAGCAGGAATCTGTGAGACATAAAAAAAGATATATATTATTATTATTATTCTATAAAAATGTTTTTAAGCTATAAACGTGAAAGAGAAGATTTATTCCTTTTTTTTTAGGCCCATGCTATTTTTTTTTAGCAAATTACAACTTGCTCGTTAAAACTTGCCCTTTTATTTTCCCAAAATTTGTCTTGTTTTGTTATTGTTCTTTCCTGGAACAAACACACACAGAGAACACACAGCACAGCACAGACACAGGAGCGTGGGTTTTACCAACTTTGGAAATTTGAACACGTCGATTAATTATACTTTTTATCAAAGCTTAGGCTAAACATTCCTCCTAATATTTTTCAAAAGTGCTTCTTTTTCTTCTTTTGCCGTGCCAAAAAATTTTTTTTCTTAACAACAATCCACGTGAAACTCTCATAATATATTAGATGTGTGTGTGTGGTGCCCCTAACAAAATATATGCATACTTCTAATTTGCCAATGGATGAATGTACCGTAAAGTCCAAGTGAAAATATGTTTAAACTGCAATTTTAATTCAGGTTCAATATAACTTTCATCAATTTGATTAAACAACCCTTGTAATTGTTGATTCACATTTCTTATAATTTCATTATTATTCATACTCAACAATTTAGTAATGAATTTCCTCAAGAACTCTCTGGCATATGATCTAGGATTGAAATAACGATGATCATTTATACTTAATCTGTTGGCATTATGATCTATTTGATGAATGATATTATAATCAATAGTTAAAGTACTGGCCACTTCTGGATGATTCATAACAAAATCAACTTTGATTAAATACCATAATAAATCTTTAAATACTTGAGACTCTGTTTTCACCATATTATTATTATTATTAGTAGTAGTAGTATTCTGATCTGTGGTGCTGTAGACAAGAGTCAGATATGAATTGTTCAAGTATGTGATTTCATATTGATTGAAAGATATAATGTGAGATAAATCAGAATCGGAATTGAAATAAGTGGTGCTGTTGGAATATGGATACACAATATCTTCCAGTGAATCAACAATAATTATTGTACCTTGATTTCTAAATTCAAAAGATAAATCAAAATTCTTATTAATGAAAAATTTAAGAATAGTAACTGATTGTATACTATTAATCAATACTGCTGAATTTAATTTATTTGAACTCATAAATGCATCTATTTTATTCATGATCTTGGTAAATAATTTAGCTTGGTTGTTTAAAATGACCTTGTGATAATCAGTTAGCCGATCCTTTGTAGTTTTCAAATAAATCCCCAATAAAATCAAAACAATACTGACTAATAAATGTTCAAAAAATTGGAAATTTTCAGAAATAACTGATAAATCTTTAATCTGTAACCATTTATTTAATTGTTCATTAGTTAATTCAGGCAAGTTGGTAGCAGTGTTCCTAGAACAACTCATTAAACAATCTAACAAAAAAGTATCCTTTTCAGAAATCCTCAAACATAAAGTAGGTACCATATTTTTCCAAATATCTAATTCATTAGCCAAATCTAACAAAGTATAATATTTCTCATTTTCTATCAATTGAACATAGTTGGTGATGTCGTATTTGAGTGGTAGTGGGGTGGACTGGTTCAACGTTAAACTGGAGTATTCAAATGGTGGTGGCAATAAACCTATGTGCGACATCGACAGGTGAGACAGTTGTTGCGTCGATAGCAGTGGCATGGGTAGCGGTAGCAGGTTTGGTTGCCCTGCACTAGAACTAGTAGTAGCAGTAGTACTAGTCACATGATGTAGATGGTGTTGATTCAGTAGCTGGCCCAAAGGATAAGATTGTAGTTGTTGGTTGCCATACCCAGTAGAATACAAGTCGTTGGTGAAAAACTCTGGATTAAAAGGAGTATTTGTGCCGTGGGAACTAGAAGTAGCAGTAAATTGGTTGCTCAAAACAACTGGGTTTTCCTTGAGTGGCGAATTGGTTTTATTTTGAGACATTGATTGGGATGATAAAGAACTACCTTTTCTATTGTTTTTCTTGTCAGATGAAGACCCAGGGGTACTATATGAATTAAAAGTATCTTCTTGGAATTGTAAATCTGACTCTCTCAAATCTGCAGCTGAATGCAAGTGTAGGTAACGTCGATAATTATCTCTATCGTCGTATAATGAGGCTATAGTGATTGATTGATCTAAGATTCTATGTTTCTGTTGCCTCGCATGGTGCTGTTGTTGTGATGGTGGTGGTGGCTGTTGCTGTAGTTGTGAAAAAATATTTTGTTGTTGTTGCTGATACTGATGTTGTTGTTGTTGTTGATGCTGCTGATGTTGTTGCTGTTGTTGCAGTGATTGTTCCTGGTCCAGGTTGTCATCTTTAGGTTTATTTTCATCAGGATCGTAAAAAGTATATTGCGTAAAGTTTAACCTTATTCCTCGATAACACTTTCTATTTGATTTGATGCAATTCTTACAAACTGGTTGTTGTTCATCACATTTAATATGTCTATCTCTGCAAGTCACACAACCTGATCGTGTTCGACTCCGCTTTATGGATGAGTTTAATTTCTTCTTTGCCATGCTTCTATGGCCAAATTATGATTGATATTGTTTAACAACAAACTAGATATTTGACAGGTATTGTTTTCGTATTTCTTCTGAACAATAAAATGGGAACCAAAAAAATGGGTAAAAATAATATTGGGGGATAAATATGAGGGTATAAATACTTTGTTTTTATTGTGACTCCGAATTGACCTTTTTCCACTTTGTTTTTTTTAAACCAATTTAGTCAATGCAAATGTAATTACTATGAAAATCTGTATTGCTTGAGGAGTAACAAAAGAACAACAATTGAAAAATAAGTAAAAAAAATTCTGTTGTTTAAAAAAAAAAAGCCCAAGGGGTGGGAATTATATATAACAGGGGAAACTGTTGCCGTGAATAACTATTTTGGTTTTGTTCGGGTTTTTTTGCCCTGGCTGTACAAGGTTTGTTTCGAGGGAGTTGGGGTGGTGGGAAAAATTGCCCTAATGATTTTTTGATTCTTGTGTACTTTTTCTCTTGATGGCTAGTATGGGCTAGACGTGTTGGTATAAATACATCCAAGTTCCAAGTGATTGTTGACAATGGAATTGAAGAATTTCAGTACTAAGTGGTGACTAGTAGTAAGTTGGTAGAGAAGAAAGAAAAGCGGAACTAAAAAAAAAAAATTAAAATGAAAAATTAACTAACCAATTTGGGGGATATACCTTATGTTATATATGTATATATCTTCAACATAACCCAATCGTTATTAAGCTCCGCGGTTTGTTTTAATATTTCTAAAATAGATTCAAAATTTTACTTTTCACTTTCTTGTGCTGCCACTATTAAATTGTACGAAATAATTTACTTCTACAGAAAATTAGTAATAAGGCATGGGAGTATGCGCTAAGGGTTAAAATTCATTAGTCATCACACAAAAGCAGACTCAAATGTGAATGTACAATGAAGTAGAGAACAAGTGACACCAGTATATAGAGAGATAACAGTGGAAGGAAAGCAAGACACATAGATACATATCCTCCACCCATCCACCACCAAATCCAATGTAGATGTGGAAAAGCATCTTGGGCTAAAACTCTTGGAAATCTAAATTTTTTTTTTTTTTTTTTCTTTTTCGACTTTGTGCATCTACTGGGTTTTGTGTGCGTTGTTAAAAATCCATCACTAAACACTAAAATGAACATGAGGACATGAAAAAGACCTCACCAAACCATTCCGGAGATTGTTTTCGGTTCGTAAACACATGGTGCCGATATTACTAATCGCTCAATCAACTATCATCATAGCAAGGAAATATGACAGATGAAATATGACAAGCAAACTTAGCAACTACAAAAATATGACACAAGCATTGTATTTTTCTGCTAATTCTACCGCAACAGACGTACATATTCAATTGGTTATTCTTTCTGTCAATTTTTTTTATTTTTTGCAAGAATAGCCTATTCTCATAGTCAAACACTAATGCCAGTTCTAAATCAAGGTTCTGGAAAGGGTTTGCCTTCGAAAGGTAGCTTATTATTGCCCTGTTTTCCCATTATAGCATAGTTTCTTTGTCGTTGACATGCCATGGCAAATTCAAGAAACGGCTAGATAAAAAAAAAAAGCACTCAAGAGTCCGACAGTGTGAAAAGTATGAAATTCATAACCGTTGAATATTGCCCACAAGCACAAAATTTTGTTGTAAGATCTGCAAAAGGCCTGCACATCAAAATAAAACAGACACAGACACAGAAATAGAATCATAGACGCATATCTTCAAAAAAAGTGCTCATGCCCGGGTATAGATGACACTAAAGTCAGCAGGACCAGGCAGTTCGGAAATGCACAAATGGCAATGACGGAGTGACTCTTGGTTTGACTGAAGCAACCCTTAATCTTTTGACTCTGCTCTAGACATTGATAAGCATCATTCACATAAGAATAATATTTTGGGTGCAACCATAACTCTTTAAAAAGAAATTGTAATAGAAGGATCCCAAGAAGGTTGTAATAATGAGCTATTTAAATCTAAGCGACTTTTTTTTTTTTTTGTTGCGAAAAGAAAAGAGTAAAAAAAAGGTAAAATGTTAGAGAGTGCGGCGGCGATCGGAAAAACCAGTAAATGCTTAAATATCAATGCAGCGATAAACAACTAACCAATAGCAAAATCAACAAAATAGAATGTTTTTTTGTAGATTTTTATCTCCACTTCCACTTCCTTATCATGCAGAGGCATTTTTCCATGGTTTATATTTTTAGCTTCTCCCCGGGGAGCCAAGAAAGTGTTTTTGACCCTGTTGCATGATCCCGTCCTTGCATTTTGCTTTTCTTCTCCAGATTAATAATGAGATTAATAATAACCATTCAAAGCAAAAACATAGAGGAATTTTGTTTGACAGGGTCATTCGTGGTTTTGTACTTGTTATCGCGTGACACTATCATACTTGATCATCCTTGATTTATTCTTGATCATTGCTTGATGTTGCTCCGTCAAGTGCAGATAATATTCCAATAAAACAAATATAGTCGAGAGGCAAAATGGGAGTCAATGTCGGTTTTTAAAAACAAGGGCTATACTAACCAAGGTCATTCTATATGCGCGACAATTATCATAACAATTATTCAAGCAACCAGCAAAGCACGTTTACAACTTTCTGACAACGTTCTATGGTTATGAGACCTTTGTGGATGGCGTTCTGAATTTAAAACTGACCAATGCCTTACCAAAGCACAGAGGCAAACCTGCGATATTTCACTGGACGGTTGCTAATGAGCAATTTTAGCTTTACTTTCTTTCATCTCTGTGCATTAAACGAAGGAAATATTGTTCAACGTACATACATTACAATAACCTTATTTTGTGTTGAATCAAAACTTACCGAATAATGAAAAGGAGGAGGAATCTGGGTCATGTTTCGGAAGAATACTCGTGGCGTTTTCTAAAAGGGACTAAAATGTAATGTCTTTCAATCATCTATATATCCGTTTGTTCGGTATTTGTTTCTCGTAATTCAATGTAGGTGAAATTCTTTCGTCAATGATTGAAACTTTGATGATTTTTACGAACAAAACTTCAATATTTTTTAAGTAATATACATGCCTCGTGCTTGACTGTACGGCACAACAGTTTGTGGGGAGAAAGGGGGTTTGGGGGTTCTTGAAACCGTTGAGAATGGTTTTGAAGTTTTATTATTTTCCAACACTGCAAAAAATTATTTACTTTTTAAAGTTGTTTTAGACACATTACATTTTTCCGTAACCATCAAATATGGTCTGATTCTTTGGGTTATAGAACCGGTAATCTGAAACAAGAGGTGTTCAGCCTTTGATGGGGAGTTACGGCAACTCTAAAAATTTGTAAGTTTCGCCGTTTTGGGCGACAAAAGTGCCATAGAAACCGCGTGGTTTTAACAGCCTTTTGTCACTTTTAAAGCACATCGCTTTCCACCCTTTCGCAGTCTGTTGTGAAAGGAGGTGTAAAAAGGGAAATAAAATAAACTATCATGTAGAGACTAATCGAAGGGACCCCCGGGATCGAAGAGAATGAAAAGAAGAAAAAAATAGCTTTTTTGCGCTTATTCGCTTAAGAATGTTGATCGGAGTTAGAAACATGATCGGATTTATTAAACGAAGACTGGCATGATCTTGCGGCATTGTTCAAAATTTCACTATGGCGAACGAACAAAATTATTTTTAGTCTTGCTTGGCAAATTTCCTCAAGATAAAAGAAAGCCTTATTCATTGTTTGGATATTATACCACTGACTTCTTAGCTCTTGCATATATTTTGGGTTTTTGTCTCTGGCTATCTTCCTAGCCGCAAAACCCAATTGAAAATCCACAAGACCTTACTGACAATTCGTAAACATACCAGCAACCCAACAAACTTCAAACGTTTACTATTCGTAAGTCGGTTTTTCGGGTTCACAGGAGAAGAATTGCAGTATCCGGTTTGTTCGTGGGGTGAGATAAGGCGGAGATTAAGCAAAGGACCTCGTGGGCCCAAACTAAATACAAAGTAACATCTAATCTAAAAATCCATAGCTACATTAGCCACCACATCCACAAACCCTTGGCAAAGACAAAGTACGAATGGATCGCTCCTGTCCGTCGCTAAACGATATTGACAAGTATTGTCAAGCAGGACGTCTATTGATTTTTTGGTTTGAATCGCAGTAAAAAGCAAGAAATTACAAACCCAATTCTCAACCTCAAGCGTCTCCTTTAGTACGCTAATTTTATTATTTAAGCGAAAACATGGGGGGGAGGGGAGTGGGTATTGATTACCGGTTGTTTTCACGTGCTAGTCTCCAAGTCGATTGACATATCGTTAATCGTATTGTTTAAGAAGTTTGCTACGCAAGGAACGGAGCCATGTGATTGAAAGTAAACATTTAGTTTCTAAATTTAGTAAACACACAACCACGCGAGCATGTGACTCAAAAAAAACCCAGCAAAATTTTTAGATCTTAGTGGAATGTGATGAGTTAGTCCCTTTTGACAAACGTTGTTTTAGTTAAGGCATGTATATTTATTGTTCACACTATATGTCATAAACAATAGAGAAGAAAAAGTCGATATTGAGAATAAATGTCAGAATAATGTTTCTTTTGTAACACTTGAGCAACCCTTTGTTCATTGTGTCCAGCGAAAAAAAAATCAACAGGTCGTAGGTAGTCATGTGAACGCCTTTTGGGTCTAGACCCTTTTCGCTCTCGGAGCTATAAGCCCTACCCGACGGAAGAAACAAAGAAGAAAGTATCTTAGACGTTGCAGTAAGTAAATATTGTACTGCTTATTTGGTAAGTGAAATTCATTTCAGGTTGTGCCATGCCTCACGTGCTGCAGAGGGCCATTATATCAAATGAAATAATCCGAGATCTTCAGTGTTTACTCAGGAGTGTTATGCACATTTCATAAGCCTTAGATAACAAACCTTGCTTTTGAGTATTTCCATAGTTCCCCGGGTGGTATATTACTCAGCAGATTATATGTCTGCGTACCTCGTGGTGGTATTGTTGGTTGTGGAGGTGTGTTCCTGAGATTCGCATCTGGAAAAATACAAAAAAAAAAAAGAAGACAAAAAATAATATTCGTATTTTCGGAAAAACCCAAAATCCAAAATATGTTCTAGATCACCATCGGTGTGTATCGCCTCTTTTTCTCTCGTTCTTTCGTTTTCTGTCAAATCGGGAATCTAAATCAAAGAATGCCACTCCTATTGTTGTCTTAAGCCTCCTTTTTTTCTATACTAATGACCAAGCACGCGGTTATTCTTAAAGCCTGATCTTTGTGATGTGTGTCGCACGGGTTGTGAGAGTGAGGTATCACAATTTGGATTTAATTTCACTTCAAAATTTTGTAAAAAACTTACAAAAAATCCAAATGAAAGTTTGAGTTAAGCTATTCAAATAATCAAAGAGTGCTAGTTTTTTCTCTTTTTAATCAATACGAAGTGGAAAATGTTGAGGAAAATTCACTATACTACCCACCACAGGTTATTATATTAGAGTTTACATTCAACAACAGGAAACAATAAATCAAGAAAACTTTTACGCAAGTTAACACATCTTCCACACCCCCAATTTACCACACAAAGTTTATCTGATCAATATAGTGCTAGGTGCATCCACAACAACGCCCATTTAAAGTTTAAGCTTAATTGAAGGGTAGCATAGTGGACCAAAAAAAACAGAAAATCAAAACAAAGGAGAAGTTTTACAAACTATTACATTTTGGTCCTCTGGTCTTGTCGTCAAGTGAATAAACTTTTCATACCTTTTTCTGTTTATAAAAAAGGTTATTACACGAAACCCGAAGTTTTTGTCACAAGCTTAAAGAAATAAAATTTGCAAACAAGTTGGCTGAGGAAACGGAACTGAAGGACCGGTATAGGAGTTATTTACAATTCCAGAAGTCTTTATAAAATTTCAGAATTTTCAAAATGATACCTTAATAAGCTCTAAAAATGTTAATGATAATTAATCAAGATCTCTGAATTTTGGAAATTGTACATTTCAAGAATGGTGTTTAGTTGAGTTCAAGGTATAGTAATCACAATTTCCGAGCCCTCGAGATTTGAAGAAATTAAAACCCAACCTTCCTATTATTGGTCTTTTTGTATTACATCGAAACTGAGTATGTTTATAATTACAAAACATTCGTCATGAGATGAGTTACAACATTTGAGATGGTTGCACAACTACACATACACAAAACAAAAAGACAAGAATAAGTTTAAGAAAAAAGTAGGCAATGAATTAAACTGGGAAAAACAAGGACATGTAAGGTTAGATGGGTTGGTGTATATTTTGCTTTTGGTTGAATCAAGACTTCCGAATTTAAAATTATCATCTCAGAAACAGGGGCTTGTAAATACTAATAATTATAAACATTTCACTATTTGATAGTTTTTCACCCGTCACTTGCGTTTTGGTGAAGTGAAACTGTCAATTAACTTTAACGAAGAAAAATTAGTTATGGGTGAGGACAAAACTTTAATATAGTTTTCTTGTTCAGAGATGGTCACAAAAATACATGTAGATTTTGAGAAGCAGTTGGTGATGCTTGTGAAAAATGCTTTACTTTCGTTAGATTGATCAACAACATGTATTGAGATAAGAACGTTAGGTGAGACCTTCAGGGTTCAATCCATACAAAAACCGCACCAAAATGTTGCGACTGTTGGCAAATTTCCGTTGGCGCACCCCCTGTCCAAAATAAAACAATAGAACAAAGCGGAAATTAGGATTGGAAAAAGGCACAAAAGAAAATTAGGGGGTGTAAAAAAGAATTTCATGCAGAAAAATTTTCAATTTTGATAACACCAATTCTTCAATTATCAACACATACATCACATTGTCGTTGAAGATTTGTGACCAGTAATATACGTTTTGCTTCTTCTTTTGAGTGCTCTCTTTTGTATATTTGAGGTCAATTTCTAGATGCGAATACTGTAATGATGTCAGCTACGAGGAAGAGGGGTAACGAGAGGTCGGGAAGATGTGCAGCATGCTTTTTCACGAAACTAATAACCATAAATCCGTATACACTTTCTTATCAAAAGAATCAAAACAAGAAGTGTAATGTAAATTTTTCAAACTTTGAAGTCTTGAAAAGTGGCAGTGGAATCGTGAAATCTTGAAACCTTGTTGACGTTTTATATTTTTTGCAGGCACGCTAGTGCATTGTGAAAACCCGACCAACATCATTTTATTTCTCGTACTTGCAGTCATTAGCCTCAAGTGATTAAATAGATGATCTCTCCACTCTTGCTTTCTTTTGCTCACGCAACGATAGAATATCATAGCCAGCAATAATATATTTTGATAGTGATATTCTGGCTGTGCATATATTAAATTAGCAGATCTCTTGTATCCCCCTTTCCAATTCTGGATCGGCTTTCCCGTTTCGGAACGGTCTTAGACCTCCGCTTAAGCCCTCGTCTCTTGGCGCGATGGTACGAGCTCATATTCTACTGCCATGCTATATTACCCACTACTACTAGTGACGACTGTTAACCTTTGGATTTACCTCTCCCTTTAACACGTATTTTTTTTATGGTTTTGTAGTTTTAGAGTTTTTTTTTTTTTTTTTTTGAGAGCGGACCAGTTTTAAAATTGACAATTTTAAATTTAACATTATTAAGTAAGCAGAATTAGAAGCAAACCTAACTGTCAACAATTTATTAGAAAAAAAGAAACACTAAGGGAAATGTAAATTTAAAATAAAAAAAAACAAGATTTAAACCTACAGGATTTACCTGTTTCTTCTTCTTGTTCTTCTTGTTGTTCTTTTGTATTTTTTTTTTGGAAAAGCTTACCCCAACCTGCTTCTTCCTGTTGTCAGACTAATTTTCCACTTTTCAATTGTGATAAATCACAAGTTCAGTTCTCCATCGCAAGTATACTTTTTGTCCCTGTTTATAACTGTGCCCAATTTCCCTTTAAATTTTTCGTATAATACTAAAGGAAAAAGAAAAAAAAAAAAGAGAACAAAAGGATTTTGAAAAATTTCACTTTCTTTTCCCAACTTTAAGCTGCTCAGTATTTATTGGATTTATACACAACAGACAATTTTCCAAAGGGAATTGACTTGTATTTCCATACCATACAACCCATCATACTACAGCCGTCCCATCATTTTATCACCAGCAACGTCATCACAATTTATCAATTGTACACGAGGGACAAAACGAACGTACTAAAAAACGAAAACAAAAACAAAAGGCCACCAAAAAAAAAAAAATATTAAATTATATTAGAAGAAGTACAAACCTACCGGCTATCTATTGTGTTTGTCCCAATCTCACTTGGTCTACCGTTGAACCGTATCTGGAAGTTTTCACTATTGCCATAGTCATTATCGTCACAATAATTCGATAAATGAAACCAACCAAGCAACAGCAGCCTGGTCGCAAGATTGAAAAATCGGCACGACAATATAAACCCACCTTCAATAAGGATGCAAGTCCATTTGCTCCTTCTAGTGCTTCTTCATCAGAGCTCCAACAACCATCTCAATTGGATCCAGCTGACCTAACCTACCATGAGGCACCGCCTCCAAACACATTTGTTCGAAAGGTAACAACATCTGCATCCCCAACCAATTCCCATGCTGCGGCATTATCCCATGAGCTTATAATAAGTAATATTCCTCCCAGTGTCAACCAAGACGACCTTAACAAGATCTTAGGAAATCACACCAATAAAGATTATTATAGCATTGAACTGTTTACTCGTGACACCGAAAATAATGACAACGCCACAGCAACATTGAAAGTTCGTCATTTATCAAGTTGTCAAAAAATAATCTCACAACTAAGAGAAACCACACTTGATGGGAACGTCATAAGCATTGAGTTGAACAAAGCAGAAAAATCCACACCTGTATTTTCAGTACCAGCATCAGAACCAGAGTTTTCTAATAATTATCAAAACATTAATAACACTTATTGGAGACCCTCGGCTTATAGAAACCCATCATCATCCGCATCATTATCTGTTTTATACCCAATGCATTTTCCACCAACTTCATCTAGTCGAACCTCAATAGATTCAAAACGTACAAACTCAAAAACAGCTAGTTCAACAAAAAGTTCGCTTTCTTCAATGGCACTGACACAACGAACTTCCAATGCTTCATCTATAAGTGGTGATGCAAAGCCAGTGGCTCCATTTCTTATGGACATGTTACAAAATGGAGAGCGTGAAACAAGCACCCCGGATTCTAGTAATTCAATTAGCGAGAATGACAATGAATCCACACCAGAACAAGAAGAGTTTATTTTTATCCCAGCGGGCACAGGAGAAAACCCTGATCAAAAAATCAAAGTCAACCCACGCAGAGTGTTTATTGGAAATGTACCATATAGTTCCACTTGGACTTCATTGAAAAATTTCTTAGTTTCTAAAGCTGATGAGTTGGAACCAGGTAATAATATTTCTATTCTTCGTGTGGAGATCCCGACTCAACTACAGCCACTAAATGATCCATATGGCATGTATCAACAAACCAGAGTGGTAACACATCACCGTCCCCCACTTGTGCATAGAAGTAGAGGTTTTGCAATTATAAAAACTGGAGGTGAAGATTCATCTAGAAAATTAATTGAATTATTTAATGATATTACATTTGAAGGGCGATCATTAAATGTTCGATTTGATAAATTTCCTGAGTTTAATAATTATTCCTTACAAATGTATGGAGGAGGTGGTGTTGCAAATAATCGCAATATATATTCCAGTTCACCAACTCCAGATAATAGACAAAACATTTTACAACGACAGCAATCACCATTACCACAGCAACCATACCATCAATCGCAACAACAGCTTCTACAACAACAATCTTCGCAACCAAGTTATCCATCCGATGCTTCCTTGCTCACCTCACTAGCATATGAAAGAAATCTGTATCAACGTAGTATCTATTATGCATCGGCGGCATCTGGTGTCCCCCCACATCCATCCCCAACTTCCCATCCAAATTATCCACCACAACTTATTTCACCAGCAATGACTCAATTTGTACCACCATCGAACTCGGCACCTTCCAATTATCCACATTATCAACAACAACCGCTTCCTCATATGGCCCCACCACCACCACATGCAGCATATATGCATCAAGGTATACCTGTACATACTCAACAATTACCTTATGGGCCTCAAGTTGCAAATAATGGGACCAATTCGCCTAGTTCACAGCAATATTTGCATTGGCCACCTTCGTATTATACTCCGCCGACCATGTATGGAGCTTATCAAAATCAGTTTAGTGCGAGATCACCGCTGCAAGAGTATAATTATCAACGAACTTCTCAACAAAGTAGTAATAGGAAATATATTCAAGAAGAAGTGGATGAAGACGAAAAGGTGGAAACTGGGGAAGAGTCATCTGGAGAATCAACTGTGAATGAGACTGTGGCATCATCCAAGCAACAAAGTCAAGAACCAAAAAATCATCATGATACAACTACCAGTGAAGAAGAAAAAGCCAGAGAATTGATGAATTCCATAAAAGATTTATCATTGGGATAGATAAATACATACATAGCGAGATAAACAGATTACAAGAGAGAGCGAGACACACAGAGAGATTTACATACAAAAAATGACATATTCAATTCTTTAAAGATAATTTTTAATCCCGTATTATAGCATACGAATTTTTTCATGATTATTATATATAATTTTATACATTCCTTTTTATTAGATTTAGAGTTCGGAAATATAAGTTTTTTTTGTTTGTTTTTTTTTTTTTTGGATGCAAACTATTTTTAACTTATGTTCTTCTTCTAAACATTTGTTTCTAGAAGCAAGTATAAGCGATATTTTTCAGACACAAGTTTTTTAGACAACACGGAGTTTCCTTTCCACTTTTGATTTAAACATCGATTCAGAGGTTGACCCACAACTCCCGCTTCAGACTATTGCGCGTACTTTTCAGGTTAGGAGATCCCCCAAAACAGCAAGCTTTTCACGTACCAGTGTCCCTTTTTTTTTCAATATTCTTGGCTGAAGTAATAGCCTTTGGAGGATATCAAACTCTTTATAATGCAGACACAACTACGTAAGTCTCATTAAAGAATTAGACATGAAAAACAAAAAAAAAACCATCATTGTAGCTGCAGTGGTTACTCCAGTTGTGGTTATTCCAGGAACCTTCGGACAATGATATTGCATTCGTTTCCCCCATGTTTCATAAACATCAACCAACACAAAACCCAACCCTTTTTCCGTTTGATTGAAACAATAGTGATTTTTTTGTTTTATTTGTTATCTTTCGGAATCAAGAGCGCAATTGATCAACGAAACACGTCGGAGTTTTTCATAATTAGTCTGGACACACCGGAAATATGACATTGTGATACACGTTTAACATTGCTTTGCAAGGTTATGGTTATGATTGTGGTTATGGTTATAGTTCTGGCATATGCTGAAGAAACAATAGGGATCGATAGTGAATCCAAGCGTTTAAAGCAACCATTATACCCGGGCGGAATTGTTGATGGAAAGAGAGAAGAATTCTCCGAAAGGGATTTATTGAATTTTGGACTCTTGATGGAAATGTAGTAAAGTATTTTGAATTAAAAAGCACCAAATGGAAAACTATGGTTGCTTGAAAAAGTACATTAGATATCCATCCCTATCTGCATTGATGAACGGCATACTTGAACAATGCAATATTGTAGTATTGGTCGGACTTTAGGGATTACCAGTGTGGGTGCACTGCATAATTTAAGGTTGGAAATAATGAAGACAATCTGAACCCAACAATAAAATGAAGCAGCCTATATCCACATTCGATATATCTACTACTCTAGCAATAAGTTGAAAACCCATATCTCGGTTACTAATGGTAAATCGGAATGAAAATTTGCATCCGTTCAGCTTGTGGGGAAAAATACACACACACTTACTAACTAAAAAAAAGGAGATTAAAGAGAGAGAAAAACGACACGTAAATTTGTACCACCGTTGAACATAGACTTACTTACTCCTCATCAGTGAACGTAATATCACTGAAAACTGTTGGTGGCGTATATCATCCGTATATATATGCAAATACCCGTGGATAACCGAATTAAGATTTGGGAAATTTAATTAAGCCATGCATGTGTGCTCCCTTGTCTCCCCACGGAACTCCACCCACCATAATTAACAATAATGTGGGGGAAAACTAAAACTAAAATGAAAAAGGGGAAGGAGGGGAAGAAGAAAGGTGTGCATACTTTAACTAACTAAACCATAAATATATATAACAAATGTTATGCCCACTATACACATACACAGAGACATATAGAACCTCCCTTTCTAATATCTTTCATAACCAATTTCAATTTCAATTTCAGTAATGTCACTTAGTTTATTTTCTTCATCTGATTTCAGTAAAGAAATTGCCATTTCTCATTTACCATTCACTAAAGATGTGACATTGGGAAGTCAATTGAAACGTCAAGATAACAACAATGCCAATTATTCTCGAGTTTTCAGAAACAAGGCCCTTGTGAATCGACTTATTCAAAATGTTCACCCTGATTTAAACACTCACCATAAGATGTTCAACAATGCAGCTGATCAATATGGAGATCGACCATGTCTTGGAAAAAGACCATTCAATTATAATACCAAGCAACTGGAGGACCGATTTGAATATTTCACATATGATGAAGTGAGACAGAAGAAGAATAATATCGGGGCAGGTGTGATTCGATCCTTGATGGAGAATCCATACCTTGATGTTCATTTAGACTCTCATAAAAAGATTAAGAATCATTTACGTGATTGGACAAATTATGGATTGACGAAATCAGGAAGAGATAATGAAGATTATGAAATTGAAAAAAATGCCTCGTTTATACTAAGCATATTTGCTGTGAATCGATTAGAATGGGTCTTGACTGATTTGGCATGTAGTTCATTTTCGATTACAAACACTGCATTGTATGATACTTTGGGTCCTGATGTATCTCAATATATTTTGGGTTTGACTGAATCTCCAATTGTGGTTTGTACCCATGATAAGATTCAAGTATTGTTGAATTTGAAAAAAAATTATCCTGAACAAACTAAATCTTTGATTTCGATTGTTTCTATGGATCCAATTTCCTTGGTTACTAAATCCATGTTTGAACAAGCTTCTGAATTGGGTATTGTTATTCAAGATTTGAACCAAGTGGAAGCAATTGGTGCTAAAAATCCAATCAATGAACTCCCACCTACCCCCAACGCATTATTTACCATTTCATTTACTTCTGGAACTACAGGTAGTAGACCAAAAGGTGTTATGATTTCTCAAGGTGGTGCTGCTGCTTATATCACATTTTTGGTTTGTTTTGAACCACATGCTGCACCTGGTGATAAAGCATATATTTTCTTACCATTGACTCATTTATATGAACGTCAAACTAGTGCTTTTGCAATTTGTACTGGTTATTATTTGGGGTTCCCACAAGTTACTCTTGGTCAAGAAAATATCAATGCATTTAGTAACATGATTGATGATTTGAGAATTTTTAAACCTACTTATATGTCAATTGTTCCTAGATTATTAACTAGATTAGAAGCTTTGATCAAGAGTAAAATCAAAGAGTTACCTGAATCAGAACAAGATAATGTCAATAAAATCATTGAGTATAAGATCCGTGAACATGCTAAATATGATGGATCCAAAGGGTTGAATGCTACTTTTGATAACTACGAACCATATAAAGCACTCCGTGAATTTGTCGGATATGATAATATCAAATGGGTTCAAACTGCATCTGCACCCATTGCTCCATCAACTTTGATTTATTTGAAAGCAAGTTTGAACATGGGGATTAGACAACAATATGGATTAACAGAAAGTGGTGCTGCAATTACATGTACTGATGATTATGAAGCACTTGCAGGAACTTGTGGAACAATTTCCCCCACTGGACAATTGAAATTAAGAAGTGTTAGAGACATGGGTTATGATATCAACAATTATGAAGGTGAAGTTATGCTTCAAGGTCCACAAATGTTTAAAGGGTACTATTATAATCGTGAAGAAACTGAAAATTCAATCACTGAAGATGGTTGGTTTCATTCTGGAGATATTGCGAGAATTGATCCCAAAACTGGTCGTGTTACAATTATTGATCGAGTTAAGAATTTCTTCAAAATGCTGCAAGGTGAATATGTTTCCCCAGAACGTATTGAAAATAGATATTTATCATCGAATCCTCAAATTTCTCAATTGTACGTTCATGGTAATTCATTACAAAGTTATCTCGTTGGTATAGTTGGAGTTGATTATGAAAAAGGATTGAGTTTCCTTAATGACGAATTTGGATATAATAAAATTGATATGCCACCTCATGAAATGTTGGAGAATTTGAATAAAGTTGAAATTAAAGGGAAATTTTTAGAAAAGATGAATAAAAATGTTCGTGATAAATTGAATGGATTTGAAATGTTGCATAATATTCATATTGAAATTAATCCATTGACTGTGGAAAGAGAAGTTGTTACACCTACTTTTAAATTAAGAAGACCTATTGCTTCGAAATTTTTCGCTAATGTGTTTCATAAATTATATGAAATTGAACAAAGCTTGTTACTTCAAGCTAAAATAAAGACTTCTAAATTGTAACTACTATTTTGTATAGTAAAGTAAAATTAGAAATATAAAATTATTTTCAGCGAGTTAAACAAGGGGGTGGGCGATTTATAGATATATTATTAGAAAATCAATAATATATATGATTCTTATCTGTTTTGACCAGAATTAGAACAAAGGGGCTCATAATAGTAGTTAATCTAAAATTATAAGCCTAGTGATATCCCTTGTTTTATCAAAATTAGAGAACATTACAAATACGTTATAGTATTCAAGTGGTTGTCCAAGTAGAAATATTACGTGGTATTAAGTAAAAATATACATAGTGTAGTATTTGACTAGGCAACTCTTGGCTGTAGTGTAGTAGTAGTAGTTATGGTAATAGTGAAAAATAATAGAACTGGAAATAGAAATGGTCGTGCGTAGTTCCAAAAAAATGACAATAATAGCATACAAACATACATACATACATATGTAATAGATGTAGATAATACTAAGTTTGAAGTGTGAGGTGAGTTCCTACTTAACAAAGAAAATAAAGTGTGAGTGTGGGTTTCACAATTTCGTCACACAGCATACAAACAAACAAACACTGAGTGAGTGACTTTGAGAGAGCAAAAAAATTATTTTCTAGCAACCAATTTCCAATAACAAAACTGTACCCAGACAACAAATCAATCTAGATAGACAACGCCGCCAAACCCCCCAATAATTATATTGTGAAAGTACATTCAGATGCCTTCGGATAACCCTAAGGAACCAAAGCTTCAATTGCAATCCAAGAAAGATGAAGAACCCCCTAGATCAATCTTAACAAGAGGCCCATCGCCACCTCCTACTTTAAATCAAGAATCATCCATACTTCATCCACAACCGATTTCCCCACAGACACAACCAAAACCTCAGGCCAATCCTCCTTTGGGAACAGCAACATCAACGCTGATCCCCACCCTCAGATTGTCTCCACAGGTTTCAGTATCGCTGGATACCCGTGAAACAGTCATGGCTGGGGGTGCATACTTGAAAGAAAGATTAGAATCGACAGGAGAGGCAAATAAGCCTGCTATTACAACCACTACAAACAACAACAACACATCAACCACCAACAATAATAATAATACTTTGTTTCCAGCGGATAAGAACGAGTCTATGGTGAGCATAGATTATACTTTGAATCCACCTAAAGAGAGCCAACATCACAAGGCACCTTCTGTTCATGCTCACTTTTACGTTGAAGAAACTTTAAGACCAACAAGAAATAGATCAAGAAGCGGATCTGCTTCTAACCATACCAATACTTTGTCACCAGTATCGAGCCCTCAACATAGTGATCATTCTGTGTATAATAAAGATGCCACCAAGAGTCAAGAAAGTATCAGAGCAGTGTCTATTTCTTCCACTGGTAGTGCCCAAAGCACTCCACGATCACCAACAGGAACCACCGGTAATGTCAGTGGTGGTAGCGGTGGCAGCGTCAGTGGTACTGGTACTGGTGCTGCTGTTGGTGCTTCGGCAGTAAGCGTTACTGGTACAACCAGTAGTAACCCCACTGGTGCTAGTGAACAGAATGCAAACATCGATCCTCGTTTACCTCAAGACGATGGTAAATTCCATGTATTATTAGGAGTCTGTGGTGCATTATCGGTAGGGAAAGTCAAATTAATTGTCAACAAATTGTTTGAAATTTATACCCCTGAAAAAATTTCCATTCAAGTTATATTAACAAAAGCAAGTGAAAATTTCATACTACCAGAAACTTTAAGTATTTTAGAAAACATCAAGAAAGTTAGAATTTGGACAGATATCGATGAATGGACAACTTGGAAAATTAGACTGGATCCTGTTTTACACATTGAATTAAGAAGATGGGCTGATATTTTAGTTGTTTGTCCATTAACTGCAAATTCATTATCGAAAATCTCTCTAGGGATATGTGATAACTTGTTAACTAATGTTATAAGGGCCTGGAATACAACGTATCCAATATTATTGGCACCAGCAATGGATAGTCATGCGTATAGTTCAAGTACCACGAAGAGACAATTACGTTTGATTGCAGAAGATATGCCATGGATAGAAGTGTTGAAGCCCCTGGAAAAGGTGTTTGGAAGTTATGGTGACATCGGTATGGGTGGTATGATGGATTGGAATGAAGTTGTTAATAAGATAGTTATGAAGTTGGGTGGGTATCCTGAAGAGGAAGATGAAGAAGACGAGTCGAAAGATAATATCGATGATTCAGCCATTATCGATGATGATGACGACGATGATGATGATGAAGATGATGACGACGATGACGACGATGACGATGATGATGAGGATGATGAGGATGACGACGATGAAGAAGATAGCGAGGTCATCCGTGAAGAGAATGCCGTGTCTAAGTAAGACATTTATCTACAACCGTTTGATGTAATATTGTTTTGTTGTAACTGTAATAATAAATACCATTAGAATTGAAAAAAAAAAGAGAACGAACGAACTAACATATCTATAAATCCTTGAGCTGTTTGATTTTTTCATCTCTCCAACTAAGATAATCATCACCAATCAAAGTGGAAGTATCATTAGTCGTAGACCCACTTACTCTATTCTTAGAACCATCACTATTACCAAAGAACCCGGGTCTAATTTTAATCGGTGACAACTCATACGCCAAAGCATTCTCCTTACCATACCCAACATCACTAACATCACCCCTTGGAGCATATCTCTGTGGCGTAGCAGAAGTAGAGTTAACAACATTCGGTGCATTACTTGGCTTCAAAGGAGATTTCAAAGGTTGAATAGATGCATGTGGTGGATGTCCTAACATTGAATTGTTACGTGATGCATGAATAGGACTTGATTGATTGGTGGTCGTTGTTGTTGTCATCATCATTGAGGAATTATAATTGGGCAATCTGGAATTTAGAGCATTTGTTAATTTTATCGTTGTTGGATTATTGAATGTTTTTTCACGATTCCATCGAGATGTGGATCTTGATGTTGGAGATATGTCTTTTGTTATCTTGGATCTAACTGGGATACGCGATATCGGTAAGGATTTGGAAACGGGGATGGGTTGTGATTGTGGTGGTCCTTTTTGGGATACGGATCGGATATTTGGTTGTTTGATTGGTGAGACTGTTCGAGAAACTTGTCTTGAAGTATTCCTTGAAGTATTCCTTGATTGGTTTCTTCCTCCTGGTCCTGATGATTTATGTTGTTCTGATTCGATTAATAATATTTTCTCAAAGAAATCTTCTCCGTTTATAAATAATGTACGATTCCCGGATTGTATAGCATCATTATTATATCGACTTATTTCCTTTTTCAAAGTATCTAATAATTTAGGCAAGTTTTTATTTATTCTTTTCCTTATTTTCTCTTCATTAAGTAAAATTTTACAGGAATTTTTACTTAATAATCTAGATGAATCCTTTGATGATTCCATAAGAAATTGCTTATCTTTCAATAAATCCTGGAGCTCTTCATACATCTGGAAAATATTTTCCTTTTGTGAATATTCTTCTTTTAACTTCTCCAACTCCTTTTCATGTTTGCTCAAGACAGTTTCTTTATCAATATCCTCGTTATCACTGGTATAATTGAAAAATTCAAACTCTTGTCTCATATTGAAAGAATAAAACATTTTATCCCAAAACTGTTCAATTTCAGTTCTTGCATCAGATATAAAACTATCAATAAATTCCGATCTCTTAATATGTAATTTATTAAGTTCCATTTTAAAATTCAATAAAGATAAATCCGACAAAGTATTATTCTTCAACATGAAATTCTTAATATATTCTTCATTCTCACCTAATTTTTCCCACAATAATTTACATGCCATAGAATCTTGATCCCATTGTGATTGCTTCTCATTGATTGTTTTCTGTAACAAATTCTGGAACCCAATTAAAAATTCAATATGTGCATCATTCAACCCCAATTGTTGAGGTTCTTGTAATATCAAATTCAATGTCTCCATATCCAATATCGCTTCCACATGTGGATTCTGTACTTTTTGTATTTGTAAGATATGATCGTCGGTCAATTGCAATACTTCAATAAATTGGAAACATTTCTGTATGATTCCAACAACAGTTGATTTTCTTGTCTCTAATTCATTTTGACAATTTTCTATTTCTGATTTAATCCCAGAAATCAATTCGTTGGTAATCTTAGTAAATCTTAACCCCCGTATGATTCTAACTAATTGATAGTTGACATCACGTAATTTAATATATTGATCATTCCCTTTATCATTACACTCTTGAGTTTTCTTCACTGGACTCGCTAATATAAACGCATTGAAAGTATCTTTCCTGAAATCAGTGACTATTTTACTACTATCCGATAAATTTAGCAGTCGAATTATCTCTTCAAATTCATCAATTACACTTTTATGATACTCTGCATCTATTTTTGACGGTAATGACGATAGTATACTTGAATCCCCCGTGACAGTGATATCTCCAATAATCTCACATATTTCAGCATATTCAAGATTGACTTCATTTAAATCTTTAAAAATCCTAACGAAATTTTTCAAAACTTGTAAGAATATTTTATTAAGTTTATTTCGTTGTTCAATTAATGATAATTTAGGTATATTTTTCATCATATATTCATATTGTTGTTCCATTGATAATTCGCCCAGTTTGAATTCTTCACTCATTGATGTTATCTTAGTCAATATTTGTTCTCGATATCCATCTTCATATTGTTGTTGATTATTGAAAACCAACCCTTTGGATATTAGATCCAATGATTTATCTCCCCTGGTATCATTTATCATCGATAGTATAATTCTAATCTGTTGTCTCAACCATTCACATTCATTTTCAATATTTGATTTCTCTCGATTTAAATTATTTGCAAAATTGTTGATTGTATCCTGTATCGTTTTAAAGATTTCTTTCTTTTTAATTTGCGTCTCTTGTGAAGAGTACCCTATTGCATTATAAATCATATTTAATTCCGTAATGGTATCATTAATATTCACTGCAATCTTATCAAATTGTGAAAAAGGTAGTTGTTCTGCATCTCCGGACCCAATTTGTGTGTCACTGTCAATATGATCTTCTTCATCTTGAACACCATTAACCACTGGCAGTACCTGCACCAGTAGCAGAACAGCACTCGTTTTCTTCGTAGGTGTTGATTGTAGTGAAAGAATAGGTGAGCTGTTAAGCAAAGTGTTATAAGTCATAATTGTAGTTATTGCAAGTGAAGTTCTAATGGTAGCAGCATGAAAATAGTTGTGTGTAGGTTCAATGTTTTTTTTTTGGGTGGGTTTCCATTGTGAAGGATGATCAAAATTATTTTTTTTTTAAGCGTGTTACAGATTTTGAATTGTATGGAGTTTTGTTTGTTTACCTTTTGCCTAATTGGGAACAACAGTAAAGTGAGCGCTACCAATATACAACCAACCAAGACACTTTTCTACCCAACCAATATTATAATCATGGTACATATATACATTATAATCATTATTTATCTATCTATTCTACTCTATCTAATGGCGTGCTCAACTCATGTAGGATAGCTGATAGTTCGATCCCAAAGTCACCATCACTATCAACCGTACTTCCAGTAATTTCATCAGTCACTTCATCACCGACAGGTTTTGAATCAAACACAAGCAAGGAATCAATTCCTATCTTAACCAATGCTTTCATATTATCCTTCTTTTGTTTGCTTATATTGTATTTGTATGCAAACATCTGAACCGGCCAATCTAATTCTTTGGCAATAACTAAAAGGTCCGACATCATCTTATCAGTCGATCCAGCTCCCAGTTTGACTAACTCCATATACCATGCTCTAGCCTTGTCATTCTCTCCCAAATCATAATGGTACTTGATAAATGGATATATCTGATTGAAAGTAAATGGTTTGCGTTTATCACGTGACAATTTCAACATTTTCATGGCAAATTGATAATCCTTTTGTGCTAACAATGCAGTTTGAATAAATACTTCAATGTTTGTAGAAGTTAGCTTGGAAGAAGGTACTAGGTAGTAATATTCTGAAATCCTCTTAGCAAGTTCAAAGTTCTCTCTTGATTCTATCACCTTCAATTGTCCGGGTCTGCTTTTAATTCTCAATAAGGTATCCAAGAAAACAGTAACAACTTCATCACTGATGGACTCCCAATTCGAATCAATTATAAACTGCTCGTACGCTTGATAAAGTTGACCTATAGTCTCTGGGGAATCTTTGATGTTCTGTATTGAAGATAACAACACCTGGTAAACTAACGCCAAACATTTGTTGTTGATACTTAAACCCTTTAAACGTGAGTCAACTGTCGCGATTTGCACTGCATCAACTGAAGGAAGGTATTGAATGCCTCGATTTCCAGACGCTATTCCCAACATTTTCAATTTGTTTAAAATTTGCAACCCCTCATTTTGTGAAGTTCCTTCACCATTGAACAAGGCACCAATATAACCGATAATCACTTTTGGAGTAGTTGGAAATCTTGCTTGCATCAATGCCACGATCTCTTGAGCAACGTTTAGTTTTTCTTCGTAAGATAAATTATCCAAATCCAAATAGTTCAAAACAGTGGTGAACTCATTATAATTCGCTGATTGACGTAAATTACGTAATAACAACAAATAGATATCATATCCCACCGCTAATTTTTCATTCTTCATATACTTTAACACTTTCGTACAATGTGAAGCACCTTTGAATCGCATGACCAAATTTAGTACTGTTTTAAGAAGAATTTGTATATCCACTTTAATATTGGTATCGTCATTAATCTTTGAGCCATACAAGCATTTCCGTTCAAACTTTGCAAGCATGCAACTCAAGTATAATGATGCAATGGCGGGTCTATTACATTCAATTGCATTATTAGTAAACAGTTCAAAGTCCGAGATGGTGAAAAAATGGATCATTTGTGATTTCCGAGTCTCGGAAAAATCCGTCATTAACAATTGATGCCATTTAGGTAAAGTAAATCCAGTTTGTGCGACAAAACTGGATGTTGCTGATTCATTGATTAGTTTCTTTTTTAATTGCCCCATAAGACTCTTGAACGGTGGTTGGATGTTTAATTGCATCATGTACAGGTATAATATTGCATGCTTGTTTTCAGGTACCACTTTGAGCAATTGCTTGAAAAATTTATTACTTATAAGTAGAATGTTGGTGTTTATGGTATGTGTTGCTGCAAGTTTCAGTAGATAATTAAGCATTATCTCAGCTTTCAAATCTGCAGATGTGTGAATATTATTGAATATTGACTCAAATATGTTCAAAATTTTGTTTCTTGTAGGTATACCTTTTGGATCGATAATAAATAGCCATATCGATATTTTTACCTTGTCTTTTTTAAATTCTTTCGTTAAAACTTCTTGAATACGCCGCCTTAGTTCTTTGCTTTTAATTCCTTTGTACAATCGGGTGGCTCTATCTGGATCTTCTACTATTATTTCTTGTATCACCGATATTATATTTAAGCAAAACCCTTGCATTTCTTTATCTGTGCCATAAGGTATGTCATTTAAATGCTGATATTCATTGAATTTGATTGTCATAAAGTCGTCCCTTGCTAGACGCATAAGCGGATTTGGGGTTGTTTCTTTGGGTATATCTAGAATCTTTGTAGTTGTCATGTCCAAGCTAAACGGGTTCTTTCGTATGGATGGGAAAAAAGCATTTTGAGATTGCATTTCCTCTTCGACAGGAGCCAACGTTGCCAAATGTCGATCCAATTTGCATAAAGGCGTTATTTTATAGTTTCGTAGTAGCCGGCATCGCCTTAGCGTATACCCCAGAATCATGTTGTTGTAAGTAGTGAAATTTGGTTGGCAGTGTTGCAACTGTAAGGAAAATTTTTCGTTCAAATATTTTTTTTTTTTTTGTTTCATCCGAACTTCGATCTAATAAGTTCTTCCAATCAAATACAGAACATGGCCGAATCAAAGCAAACAATCTACATAAACAATCTTAATGAAAAAGTATCAGTCAATAAGTTGAAGAATGAATTGAAAAAGACCTTTGCATCATGTGGCAAAATAATACAAATTTCTGCTGTGAAGACATTACGACTCAAAGGTCAAGCATTCATAACATTTGAAAATACACCCAGTGCTACAAAAGCCCTAGAATTGAATCAGAAAGAGTTGTTATCCAAACCTATGAATGTCGTTTATGCAAGGATTAATTCAGACGTTATTGAATCGAAAGATGCAGTATCCGGGCGAAAACAATCAAGATTAAAGAAGAGAAAGTTGAATGAGTCAACTGCAAAGATTAATAAGATGAACAAACTCAGAGATGAATGGAAACAATTACCTCCTAACAGTATATTGTTGATCCAAAATTTGAATGAATATGACGAAATAGACAAATTCTTTGAAGACTACTCTGGATTCGAAAACGTAAGGTTGGTTAAAGTCAAAAATTTAGCATTCATAGAGTTTGAAAGTGAAGAGTCGGCGACGTCCTGTTTAGAAAGTGTGACACAAGATGATTTAGCCAGATTCGGTGAAAATGTAATTCTTTCATACGCAAAGAAATGAGAATATAATAGTATATCCAATTATCTATATACAATCATTTATCCAAAGAAATATGCATCATCCACAAAGTCAAACCTAGAATCCAAAAATAGTTCACCATTAATGCCATTACCGGGATCCAATTGCCGAGATATTTGTTGCTGAACCATTTGTTCCTGCTCGCTCAATCGTTCTTGCTCTGCAAGCAAAGAATCAGTAGTACCGGCTGGTCCATTATCACGAGTAGTATATGACACCGGACAATTTTCAGCATCATTACAATCTTGGTTCATCCTGTTTTCTAAAGGTTGTACAGTATCATATTTCATTGCTACCATCAGCAACCACATTTGATCAGCATACCCATTGTTGATGATTTCGGCATCTGAAGAAAATCCTGGAAATGCTGCAGAATTCAAATCTTCCAGTTGCAAAGGTGTAGTAGAAGTATTAGTAGTTGTGTTATTACTCTCGGTTGGTATAGGTATTGGTTCAAAATTAGATCCATTATCCATATTATCTGCGAAATTGACCATTTTCTCTGCACATTTACCTAATATACGAATCAGAGCGTCCAACTCCCTCAATTGCTTAGGAGTAAACTGAAATGCCTTGATTCTTTTAATTCCAATTAAATATTTCAGGTAATTGTCTGGTTCAGACAAAACATCAAATAAGCCAGCATGAGCTTTCGCTATTCTCCACGAATAATAGTACCGTGACCCCATGCGGTCCATAATGATTCTGATGAAATCACCCGTACGTTTGATGTTAGTCAACAAACTTTTTAAAAGATCAAAATGTTCTCTGTATTGTAAATCAGTTTCCATTTTAGCGCTGTGATCTGGGTGCTGTTCCAAAGTTCTGACCAAAAAGCTGACTCTAATCAAACACGACAAATTTATTTGGTTAATTTTGTGCAATGCAAGTTGCATGTTGGGGTTCAATATCAATCCTTTAGAACTATATTTTCCAATTAACGTGTGCCCAATAGCCGGAATCAAATCTTCTCGAATAATCAAATACATTTTGGAAAGGTAAAAAAATGACAACTCGCTATGAAAGTTCTTTTCAAAATACAAGTAAACATGAAAATAAAGCGATGTTAATGCCGTTTTCATCGACAAGAAAATCCTGAGTTTAACGACATGGTAATATTGAATAATACCTTCTCTATCAGTCTTCACTTTACTTGCATCAATGTTTCCCACCACATTGAAAAAATCGTGCAATATTACTTCAAACTCATGCAAGTCTCGTGTAACGTCATTCACAGGGGCCCCATTTTTAATATCTAGCACGTAATCCAACATTTTTCTCATCGAATCCAACTCGGAGTTCAAATATGCAAATGTATCAACCACGGCAATTTCCATCTCTCTGTCTTCTATATTTGAATTAACATTGTTGACAAAAGGTGGCTTCACGTCAAAATGTCTTATATCAATACTAGTCGGATTACCCAACGTATAGCATTGAGTTAAATCAGATCTCACTAAATAATTCCACATTTTTCTACCTAAATGATTAACCTTTTCATCGTTGCACTCATCCAATTTGTCAGGTTCACGGTTTAATCCCAACGAATATGCCATCTGGACCAACAATGCTGTCCCCACTTGGGAATCACCACCATCTATTCCCTCACTTTCTTCAGGAGCACAATTACGATATATTCTCATGTATAACATTGCTTGAAATACCGTCATGTTGGATTTTCTGGTAAACAGGAAACACTGGATACATGAATTAGCCACTTCGATAGTTGATAAATTGATTGGATGTTGCATAACATATTTGGCGACGGAATCTTCTTCTGAATTCATAATATATTCATTGACACAATTTCTATTGTTGAAAAATGACAAATAGGTCAATCTCAATAAAATCAAACAAATGGCAATATTAGCTAAATCTAATTTTTTCTCGATTCTAACAGTTGCAAATGGCAGATCATCATAAGTTTTAGGGCCAAGTATTCTCAGTAGTTCCTTCTTCAATGACTCCTCATCAACAAATGGGAAATATGGGTAAACATCGGTAAAGAATCGATCCATTAATGTCCAAAACACTTTCCGTTTCGGAATAATCTGTTTTATTTTCTCTATTAGATCTAACTCTGGGTTTATTCTACGGTCAAATATCGACTTAGCTAGACTTATTTGGGTGAAATTTAACTGTCGCCCTTCCGTTGTATTAAGTTTCGGTGAGTCAGACTTTTCTTTCGCATTTCCAATTAAAGACTTATAAGGAACAAATTCGTCGTATCCTTCAAACTCAAGTACTCTTTTTTGAAATACTTTATCCATGTAGTTAGACTTCTTCTCTTCTTCTGGACTCTGTGGAGTATTTAACAATGCTATGTTCTCGGGGTTAATTTGTGGCCATCGATTGGTGATTATACAATATGATCCATTGCTACACAATGCTTTCCATGCCAAATTTAACGCAGGATCCTTCTTCATCAATGCAATCCACGATAATGGACCATAGTTCACTCGCCGGATATTACGTTTAACTTGAATCGGGGTGTATCCATCATAAAAATTCATAACGTCTTCACCATTAACAATGGGGTTGGGACAAGTAGAGCTTGTTGGTGACACGATGACTGTACTCGGAATATGTGGTCCTTGGTCGGGCGTACATTTTCCATTAACTAATGATGCTTCCAATTCTGTCACTCGTTTCCGTAGTCTGGTTAACTCTTGCTGCATGGAATTCTTTCGTATCTGGGATTTATCAGTTTTCTGACGCTTGCTAGATGGTTGGTCATCATTTGGAGTGTGTGGGCTGCTTGAAGTTTCACTTGGAACATTATCATAGTTACACGAATATGAATAGTTGAGTTTCTTGACACAAGCTGAGCATGGTTGCCTTCTATCACATTTAGTTTTTCTTTTCCGACAGTTTGTGCAAGATAATGAGGGCTTGTTTCGTGACTTGTGTTCCACGGACATTATTTGAAGATCTCGTATAGACCAACTGTTGATTTTAGGGGAGAAACAAAAAATCAAGGTTCAAAAAAAAAATGGCTATCTAAAGTGAGCAGAGACTCATTTTCCATATTATCGCCAACATAATGTTAGCTACCATACTCTACAAATAACTCAAATATACTATACATTCAATCCACTCTCCATTGGTATCACTTTCAGTGCCATAGCACAATCGGTTTTGGAAATGAAATGACACGTGATACGTGCGGCTCAATTGACCTTGGGGCCCTGATTTCAAGGATTTGTAGTCTGGGGGAACTTGGTTACCGCAACTAGAATCAGGGCACAGTAGGGGAAGTAAAATAAATCAATCAATTTTAGTGGAAGAAGGTCAAACTTTGTCGGGAAAGGTGGCAGTAAAGTTGACCGACGGAGGTCGATCCTCTACCACCAAAGCACGACCAAAGGGCATAATTGCACCACAACCAAGACATGAAAGATGGTTTGCTCCCAACGACAACGACAAAGACTAAACCGTCCCTTGAACTTTTAGGTGGAGGAGTAATGTTGGGTCTCTACAGATTTTGTGAAATGTAGTTATTGTTCATAATGCAGCGTTGCTCTAATAAGTAATTTTTAGAAACGCCGCATTTTGTTCTGTTTTCAGCATGTGTACTTTTAGTTTTACAATAGACTGCCACACAATATTGAAAATATATTTTGATAGTAAACAATGTTTATTATTGGATTTTTAATTCACTATTTGAGAAGTTTTTGTATGAATTGCAAATGCTATTCAGTACTGTTGCAATCTACTGGTATGTTGGCGGTGAACATCTAATTTGCAACCAGTACTCACTTTAGATGTATCATGAACATGCTTCTTTTCTGGAAATTTGGGTCTGTAGATGGTGGTAACAACAATCATCATCCATCATCGTAACTAGTTAATATGTAAAAAATTATTTAATTCAAAAATTATGCAGAAATACCTGGAAATTGATTTTCCGAAAGATTCGTTCGGTTTTAACCATAAAAGAAATTTTGATTGCCACACAGCTAGTGATTCAGTGATAGCCAGTTATACTTAGTTCTTTGCAAACATTTAAAAATACACTTATAAATGCATCTGTTGCTACTATCAACCAGAAACAATTTGAGTTTGAAAGTACGAAAATTAATTTTAATGATTTTTCAGATTAGTGCAATAATAAGGTTTTGTGTGATATTCGTACTTTCCTCCAGAATGAGATGGGGACCAGTTATTGTGAGGAGAAGATTATTTTTAATTCGTGAATTGAAGATCTTTGAAAGAAACACTGAATAATGTAATAGAAAGTGTGTATAGACTTCTAATGTACTTGGTAAGAAACCAATCAGGGAACTCTAATATCGCACCCAAGGTTATACACACACGGAATTGTGTTTCCACCACAATAATTTAGATATGTTGTGAAGAGGATCCAGATAAAGTTATTATAATTCTTTTTCAATCTAAATCCAGATTTTGCTCATATAACCTCAACTTTGGAAAATCATGCGGCATTCATGAATATTTTAAGTTAGCGTAGTAAATTTAGTGAGAATTTTTTTTAAAAAATGGTGGTAGTTGCTAAATTCATCACAGTTTTGACAAAGCCCCACATTCAGAATACTTTTAGTGTATATATTAGTAGCTGAAATAGTATCGAGGTAATACATAAGCTAGTAGTTGTGCATATTGTATTATAATTCTGTGACTTAAACGGTAGACAAATTGAACGTCTCGTAACAGTTTTTCAAGATACAAGGAAGGACTCCATTGTCGTTGCAAACCTTCTAATTATAGTATTATCGTAATTGTTGCGGGTGGAAGAAGTTTATTTGTGCCAGTATTATTTTAATTCAACTTCCACCTCTGTGCAATGAATCTAATAAACGCAAATATTCCTGGCAACTTTTAAAAATAAGCTTCGTGTATTGTAGATGCAAAATCTAAATCTTTGGAGATTCAGGCTTAGAATTATTACATTTTACGTTGATCATTGTGTAACGTTCCTTCAACAATAAAAACATCTAAATTTTGCGCCTTACAAGATCGTTTAGTCAATAAATATTGAACCCGTGGACCCGCTTTCCGCTTGGTTCAAAAAATCCAATATATATACTAATATTCCCCAAACTTATTTGTAAAACTAGGTTTGTAGCTATACTCTATACCTCCACACCAAATATGATGTTTTTTCTGAATCAGATCTTGTTAATTTGGTTGTTTTCCAACCCGATTTGGGCTTTAACGATTAGTCAAAATACAGTAAGCCGTGGAACTGTTGATTTTAATGTGGGTGATATAACCATAAATACTGGAGTATACTGGTCTATTGTTGATAATTTTGTTTCTTCCTTAGTGGGTAGTTTATCCGTGCAGTACAATGCTGGTTTCTATATTACCTCAACATCACAAAGTGTCGGTCTTCAAGTTACTTTGTCCTCCACTACCAGCAGTATTACAAATGATTTGGGGACTGTATTATTTGATGCTCGAGACTCATCAACTGGATCAGTTTACAATTTAGCCGGGGCTACATTTGCCAACAGTGGAGATATGTATTTTGCAGCTTCAGGTGTTCTCCCTAGCGAAATTTCAATCAGTGCTCCAGATTGGACAAACCTGGGAACCATTGTATTTTATCAAAATCAAAGATCACAAGGCACTTTGACTCTTGGTAATCAAGGTGGTACTATTACCAATATCAATCAAATTTGTTTAACTAATAGTGTTTTTCAACAATCCACACTAATTAATGGGAGTGGTTGTATTACCGCAAATATCGATTCCAGTATTTATATTGCCGATGTTTCTTTGGATGTTACTTCCCATCAATATTATTACTTGGCTGATAGTGCTTCGTCAATAATGGTTCAAGCAGGAGCTAATACTCAGACTTTTCAAGTAGTGGGTTTCGGTAATGGTAACATGATTGGATTATCGTTACCATTAGCTGGAAGATATGTCCAACTACCATCTAGTACCGTTTATATTCAGCCAGTAATGTATAACCCCAACAGTGGTATTTTGTCTCTACTCAGTGGTGCTATCAATCAATATTTTTATATTGGGCTTGGGTATGATGAAACATTGTTTAGTATTACCACAGATACAGGCAACGGCCTTCCTTTTGTCAATCGAGGTGCCGTTACTTATTCTGGACCAGTTCCAGAAAATATCATACCACCTGTTTGTCAAGCCCAATGCTCCCCTGTTCCTGATGCACCTGGAGCAAGTCCAACTGAATACACCACTACTATCACTACAACCGATTCTGCCGGTCAACCGTTGACTGAAACTGGCGTTGTTGATATTTTGACTGATTCCGATGGATCATGGTTTTCTTCAACAACAATATTTGCAACATCTTCTTCATATAGTAGTGAAGTTTCTTCAAGTGAATCAAGTACGGAATCCTCAAGTGAATCATCTACTGTTTCTTCAACTGATTCATCTACTACATCATCAACTGAACCGTCCACCGAATCGTCCACCGAGTCTTCAACCGAGTCTTCAACCGAGTCTTCAACCGAGTCGTCAACCGAGTCGTCAACTGTGTCTTCAACTGTGTCTTCAACTGTGTCTTCAACTGACTCATCTACTATATCATCAACTGAATCATCAACTGAATCATCAACTCAATCATCAACTGAGTCGTCAACCGAGTCTTCAACTGAATCATCAACTGAATCTTCCACCGAATCCTCCACCGAATCTTCCACCGAATCGTCCACAGGATCAAGTACCGAATCATCTACCGAATCTAGTACAGTGTCATCTACAGAGTCTAGCACCGCAACCAGTTCTGCATCTTCCATTGTATCAAGTTCTCAATCTTCTACTGAATCTTCTGTTGAGTCATCGAGTACCTATGATAGTACTGAATATAGCTCTACATCAAGTGCTGAATCGACTGCCACATCCACAACAAAATCATCGATTGGATCATCTACTGAATCTAACACTGATATATCGTCTGAATCTAGTGCAAAATCATCCTCTGAATCAACAATATTTTCATCCACATATTCATCTAGTGAATCCACGGCTGAATCCTCCACTGCTTCCAGTTCCGTGATTCAAACAGAATATACTACGACCTGGTTAGTTACCAATACCGATGGATCTATCGCAACCGAATCTGGTATTGTTAGTGTAGCTGGATTATCATTGACAACTGTCTACACTTTCCCGCCATCTTCTTATTCATCATCTGCGTCAACTACCATTTCAAGTACTGTATCGAGTGTTCAATCAAGTTCAATATCAAGTAATGCATCTTCCTTAAAATCTACAATTGTGTCAAGTACTGAATCCTTGTTTGTGTCTTCATCTGTAATCACTTCGGAATCTAGCACACCATCATCTACTCAGTCATCTATCCCATCAGCCTCAGAATCAACTTTCTCATCTAGTGTCAAATCGTCCATTGGATCTACCAGTGTATCAACTATTACTAGCCAAACAGGTGCCCCATTATCTAGTTTGACATCAAAATCTTATGAATCCTCAGATGTACCTGCATACACCACCACTGTTACCAGTTCACTTGCAGACGGTTCCGTTATCACTGTAACTGGAGTTGTCACCGTCACTACCGTTGTTCCTGGGTCGTGTTACACAACTACAAGTTGGTTCCCTACTGACCATTCCTCCACATTTGTTCAACCATACTATGGGAATTCTTCAGCTCAAGTGCCAGCTACCATTTATACTACCAAGACCGGTATTACTGGAACTACATTATTGACTTCTGCGAATGCTGGTGGACAAGTTGAGACTCGTACAGGTGGTTTAACCAATAGTGGAAAAACTGCAACTGTAGCAGTTTCTACAACTACAGCTACTACTACTACTGCCGCAGCTACTAGTGGTGTTTCCCCAGCCAATGGTGGTTCCAATGCTGGTTCTGGTTCTGGTTCTGGTTCTGGTTCTGGTTCTGGTTCTGGTTCTGGTTCTGGTATTGGATCGACCTCTGGTGCCGGTTCAGGTCCAGGTTCCGATGGTAACTCTGGCTCTGAAGCAGGAAAAGCATCATCTGCCACCACTGTTACTGTTATTCAATCACAAACATCATCAGGTTCTTCGTCATCTGGGTCATCTAGTCCAGTCGTAATTCCATCTGTAAATGGATCTGCTAAAGTTGCCTCGAAGAATACATTGTGTGTTTTGGCTGTTACTTGCATGTGTTTAATACATGCAGTCATTTTCTGATATTTTATATTTCTCCATTAGACTTTATTTTTCATATTTTCGACAGTTCAAAGAATTAAAAAATCTGAGACAGATCTGTTTGCTTTGAACTTGGTTTCATTATCTTAGAATTTTTGTTGTTTTTATTTAGATTGTTTCGTATACCCAGTTTTGTTTTATATATATTTATACTATATAAAAAGTATTTCATCAGTTGGGCCATTTCTCCTTTTGTTATAAAAATGTACCATTCGTTACAGTATCAGAATGTATAATTAAGCTAAGAAATATTGTTCACCACTTAATTCTATAAAGGCATAACAATGGTCGAAATGTTTATGCTCCAACTTGTATGATTTGCAGATTATGTGGGATTCTAGAAAATCTATATAGGATTATGTTCCCATAACAAGAACATCGAGTCACTACCAAAATTCACGTGGAGGAAAACGATGCCCTTCATCGCAATCCTTCAATATGTCACTTTTACCAAAGCTGACCTTCTCTAGTGAATTCAATTGAGATAAATTAGTACCTAGAACCTCTTTCAAATAGTCGTTCTCATAAAATTGTATTGATTTGAAACAAGGTGGAAAAATAACGTCATTAAACTTATCCAAAGAAGTGCTGAATACCTGAAGTTGTTCCAATTTGGGAGTGATATAAGAACTCTTGAAGCCATTCTCGAATGTCACATACGATAGTGACAACCTAGTTAAATTTTGCGGTGGGGACCATCTGTCAAGCCTCAATTGGGCATGCACAGTTAGTTCTTTCAATGTATCAGGAAACACAATTGAATCAAAACTCAGGTCGGCGGATGCATCAATGGGCCAGAAGCGCTTACAATTTCTATTGCCGTCGCCAAAATAAAAGTCGGATAAATTTGAGAATTGTCCTTCGATTGTTGTTGCTTTAAATAGATCAATTGGAAATTTTGAAGCGGTTATAGAAAGGATTTCCAACCTCGAAAGCAGAACCAAGTCAGCCGATGACCTCAAATTATCACACTGTAACGTTAACTCCTTAATTCCTTGTGGTAGTTCATAATCCGCGATATCCGTGACGCAAGGGCAAGTAAGTTCTAAGGTCTCTAATTTGGACATCTTGCTGAACAAAATAGAGCCAACATACCGAACATCTTCTACGAAGGTGAATCCCAACTCCAATTCCTTTAAATTTTGTAATCTAGGAGCGAGTTCATATTCGCTATATGGATAATCCAAAATTTCTCCAACTCTTGATATTATAAGGTTTTCAATATTTGGTGGTAAATGTCTAAAAACACTAAATTCGGTAGATCTGATCTCTAAGAATTTCAAATTTTGGAACAGTTCAAAACTAACCGCAGGAAATATAAGTTCCAACGTTAACTTCTGAATTGAGTTAGGTATAAATTCAACAAGCTCGTCTAGTTCTTCCATGCCATCCCAAGGTTCAGTTTCGTCTTTTGAAACTATATTCAAGTATCTAATATTAAACTGCTGTGCTTCATTTTGTAAAAACTCCCTGATATCCTCGATGCAGAAGGAATCCAAAATTTGGACTATTTGAACGTTTTGTAAAAACCACACATACTCAGAACAAAATTTTCGGATCAAATCACCGTAAAATGGGTATCCACTTTTAAATTCCTTGTCTTTTCTTTGCTCGATAACCTTACCGTCGCTAGGTAAACTTCTGAAGTGAATGAATAGCAGTTTAGGATACGTCTGTTGTTCTCTATAAAATGTGATCAAATCGTCAATGCGATTAAAATTCACATGATCTTTGAAATAATTGATACCAACAGATATTGGGAAACTACCATGGGGGGAATTAGAGTTGCTCAATATAACTCTACTCTTGAAAATCTGTGGTAATATAAATGGAGACAATGGGTTTAGTTCCAAAAATAGTCGAAAGTGACAAGGTGGTAGATGTGATACAATAAGGGAAATGATCTCTGACGGTAACTCCAACAAGTTGGTGAAAAGGGAAACTGGTTCAATAAACATTTGCTGATGCTAGGTTATCAATTCTCAATAAGTTTTGTATCAGGCTTCATGTGAAGTAAATCCATTTTTTTCCGTTTAATCAAATCACTAGTTGCGCAGTTGTGCATCACGTGCACAATTCCATGCTTTCGTAGGAAACACCCAAAAGCTGTTGCAGTTGGTCTACCCTTCTCAGTATACGTGACGTATGCTCGTCATTATATCCACAATAGATGGGGCTTCATTCCTCCAGAATTGCAAAAAAATATGTAACATTTTTATCTTTTGGACACCTTTGAACTCTTAATTTTATGGTTTTGGTTGTTTTATTTCAGTTCTTCTGGTATACCCATGTACATTTAATATTAGTTTCACTATATATAAAGTACGTAATAATCTAATCATTTATCTTCTTGTTTTGAAAATATATCATTTGTTTAAATGTTGCAACTTGGCTTGAGGAATAATTTTGGAAGCTAATTCGTTTACATTTCGTGGTTTCCCAACAAAACCTGCATGACCAAACAGATCAAGTAACAAACAATTCTCAGAGATGCACTTATTCTGTAACTATGCCTGACTATGGTAATTTCTATTCATAAACATTTATCACTACCAGCAACAGGGAGTTGAAGTACTTGAAAGCACTTGATATGATTTTCCCTCTTCGACATTATTGAACACGTTTGCTATAGACTGTAAAGACACTGTAAGACTTTTCCTTCACGAAAAATCGGGTCCCGAACAAAAGTTTTGCACATCGCAGACTTTCAATTCCAGATTGTTGACAATACTAATCATATATAGTGATTTCATGTCATTTAAGTTGCTTCTGTAGAACTCTTTCAAAAGGCTGTTTCCGGTTAAAACTAACTCCTTAAAACATTGCGGGAAAATTACATTATTGAAATATTGCAAAGAACTATTCTCTAACCAGAGTTCTTCCAACTTGGGAGGAATAAAAAAGTTCCTGAACCCAACTGGGAATGTCAAATCGGATAGTTCTAACCTTGTTAAATTCTGTGGTGGAGTCCAAGAGACAAGCCAGAGTTGGCCGCTTAGGCGTAGCACTTTCAAGCTCTCGGGAAACACAGCCCGATCCAAACACTGATTATTGGCAAGATTCAGCCGCAAGATGTGCAACGAGTTCTCCGTGTAACTAAATTTCGTTAAATTCGAAAAGTTGCATTCTAATCCGTCATTGAATAAATCAAATGGAAACTTTGAAAAGCAGATACAAAGATCTTCTAATCTTGTAAGTCTGTTCAAATCGGCATAATATTCTAAACCAGAACACTTTCTCAACACCAATTTTTTAATGCCTTGCGGTAATTGGTAATCCGAGATATCGACAACTTGAGGGCAGGTCAACTCCAAAGTCTCCAAATTGGACATTTTGCTAAACACAACGCTACCCAAATATCTCACATCAGCAACAACACCAAAACTCAAGGATAATTCTTTTAAGTTTTGCAAATTAGGTGTTAGTTCATTTTCGGAATATAGATAGTCCCAAATATCTCCAAGTTCTGAAATTTTGAGACATTCAATACTTGGTGGTAAAAATTTAAAAATTTCAAATGGAACCCTTTTGGTTTCTAAAGACCTCAAATTAGAAAACCTTTGGAAATCACTAATTGGCAAGTCGAGATATAAATACATATTTACTATTGATTGAGGCATAACTTCAATAAGTTCATTTACCTGCTCCCTGGTTTCATTGTACCTTTTCAGAAAAATATTTAAACCTTCAAAATTAAACTGCTGTGCTTCGTTCTGTAAAAATTCCTTGATATCGTCTATGCAAAAGTGATCAATCAAGCGTACCGCTTTAATTTTTTTCAAAAACCACATATACTCCGTGCAAAAACTTCTCATGATATCATCGTAAAAGGGGGTACCGGATCCGCGCATATCCTTCGCTCTTTCTTCGATGATGTTACGAACGCCAGGCAAACCATTCGAACAAATGTTCAAATTGGTGGGATACGTATTGAAACCTCGATAAAACTCAATCAAATCATCCATGTTATCAAAATATACATTGGGATAGTCCCATCTTCCCACAATTGATATTATACGAGTGTCATCATTATAAAATACACCCAATGTAACATCTGCCTTAAGAATATGGGGGAATACAAATGGTGCCAAGGGCTTGAGTTCCAAAAATAGTCGAAAGTGACAAGGAGGTAGGTATGACACAATGAGGGAAATGATTTCTGATGGCAACTTCAACACGTTGTTGAAAAGGGCAACTGGTTCAATAAACATTTGCTACGAGTAACTTGTTAATTGTGAGTGTATAGCAAGTGGAACTTGATGTCTTGTCAATCTATTTTTTTGTTTGATGAAATGAATAGTTTGCTATCACCAACTTACAATCCAGATGATCACGTGCGCGGATTAAAGTTTCTTGCAAATCTACCAGAACGCAAAAATAAAAGGAGGTTGCTGTTTTGTGTCATGTTCGTAATTTTAGCAAAAGAAAAGAAATGGGGTCAGAAAATATTTGCATCGTTAACCATACATTGTTATTTGGAGAACCTTATTTTACTTTTATGAATTTAGGATTTTCAAACTAAACCCTGAATGATAAAGTGAAGAATTTTTTTAGTTCTCATTATGCTTACTGAACAACTAATAAGGAAAGGCAAACAACGCAAATGGCCCCTATTTTGCACTCCATAATAGCACACGGCATCATGAATCGACCACAATCATATACTGGTATTGTCCGCCAAAGATTATGTTAGGTGAAAATTAGATTCCAAAATAATCTATCTTTCTTTTTAATTTAGAACTCAGGCGGCGTTCCTATGTTTAAAGTTTGTGGAGTAAATTTTAATGAGAAATTTTCGAATCGTTGTAACCACTTTCTGAATTTAGGAACGTTCTTCCTTATTATATGGGATCAACTTACTAAGTTGAATATGGTATTAAAGTGCCAGGAATATTCAGTTGTTACTTTTGAATAGTAGGCAAACTTTTTTTAAACTTTAAAACTACCTCGATATCCCGCCAATTTCAAAATCTTGACAAACTTGCAATTCAAAACGTGCTTGTTTAGATTGTTCGAGTCAACAAAGCCCTCAACTACAAACATCTAGTCCTTGCTGTAGTCTTGTATACTGAGTTGCACAAAACATTATTACACTATAAAAATGCATTTTACTATTTTTATTTTCTTCCTACTTCTGTGCAATAAAACTGTTACTACAGCTTTTGAAAATAAGGTTGGAATGGTGTAGATGCAAGATCTAAATATTGCGAGATTTAGTGTTCTTTTTTATACAACCAACAATGGTTTAACTTTTCCTCGATTAAAACAATAAAAATTTTGCATCTCAAAAACAGATTCGTAAACTAACTTTGAACCCGTGGATCTGTCCTCCGCTTCGTTCAAAATTTTTAAATATAAACACTCTCAGTTTTCCAATGTTTGGTTAAATTAGATATTTATCTTCTAATCAAAAACTCTTCTTCAAAATGGTGTTTTTTCTGAGACATTTGTTGTTCGTTTGGTTGTTAATCAATTATGCCATTGCAATTGTTATAACTCAAGACAGGGTAGATCGTGGGGTAGTCAATCTTAATATTGGAGACATCACTATTGAGTCTGGAGCCTCGTGGACTATCATTAATAATGTTTTTTCAACTCTTGGAGGTAGCTTGGATGTTCAACTGGGTGCTGGATTCTACATCACTTTGACGGCTCCACTTTTAGCACTTCTGGTCACTTTTACCTCTGCCACGGGCACACTTATAAATGATGGAATTGTTTCACTTGATGCTCGAGCTTCACAAAATGCAGCATCTTTCAGATTGCTTGGATCATCATTTTCAAACACTGGTAAAATGTTTTTTGGTACTCCGTATACGGTTCCTAGTACAGTCAGCATTAGTTATGAAACATGGACAAATGGGGGATTGTTAGAATTTTATCAAATTCAAAGAACAGCTGCTGCTGTCACTCTTGGTAGTCCAGATGGTAGTATCACCAATAGTGGTCAAGTTTGTTTATACAACAGTGTATTTCAACAAATTACAAGCATCACTGGTGGTGGATGTTTCACTACAGTTTCTAATTCTGCAATCTATATTTCCAATTCCGACTTGGATGCTTCATCAAGTCAAAACTACTTTTTGTCTGATAACCAGGGTTCTCTTGTTGTTCAAGCAGGAACTACACCCCAGGTATTTAATGTATACGGATATGGTTTTGGTAACATGGTTGGTTTGACTGTTCCTTTAGCCAGCTATTCTCTGGGTGGTGCATTTTCTACTATTCTTCCTCCATTTTCTTACAACACTGGTACTGGTATTTTGAGATTAAGAAGTGGTGCTATTTACCAAGATTTTAATATCGGTCTTGGGTATAATCCTTCTTTGTTTGGTATAGTAACAAATACAGGATCCGGCTATCCTTCCACCTTGTTGGGTTCTGTTAGGTACTCAGGAGTACCTCAAGGACATGACTTGCCTCCTTCTTGTCAAGTTATGTGTGAAGTACTTCCTGTTCCGGCAGGATTGAATCCAACAGAATACACAACTACAATAACAACCACCGATTCACTTGGGCAACCGTTAACTGAAACTGGTATTGTCGATATTCTGACTGACGCTGGTGGAACTTGGTTTTCTTCAACAACTATTTTCACAACAGAGTCCTCTTCTATTAGTGAAGTGTCATCCACTACGGAATCATCTTCCGAATCAAGCATTGAATCTTCTACTGAATCATCAACCGAAACTAGTTTTGCATCTTCATCTGAATCTTCCATTGAATCTTCAACTGAATCATCTACAGAATCATCTACTGAGTCTTCATCTGAATCGAGTACTGAATCCAGTACTGAGTCATCTACTGTGTCTTCAACTGAGTCCTCAACTGAATCGTCAACTGAATCGTCAACTGAGTCCTCAACTGAATCGTCAACTGAATCAAGTACTCTATCTTCCACCAAGTCTAGCACTGAATCATCTACTGAATCATCAACCGAATCTAGCCAGTCATCAATTGAGTCTTCGTCTGAATCATCTACACAGCCATCAACAGAATCTAGTAGTGGGTCTTTCAGCGAATCAAGTGTTGAATCATCAACAGAATCAACATCTTCCAGTGAATCATCAACCGAGTCAACTACTGAATCTAGTATATTATCATCTACAGAATCAAGCACCGAGACCAGTTCTGTATCCACCACCGAATCAAGCTCTCAATCTTCCGTCGAATCATCAGTAACTGAATCATCTACAGACTCCAGTTCTGAGTCAACAGCTCAATCATTTACAGAGTCAAGTTCCCAATACAGTTCTCAATCTTCTGCTGAATCTTCTCTTGTATCGCCAAGCTCCTATTCTAGTACTGATTCCAGTGCTACATCATCAACCTTATCAACTATTGAATCTACTGTTTCATCAACCTCACCAACTACTGAATCATCCACTGTTTCTAGTTCCGTGATTCAAACAGAATATACCACCACCTGGTTAGTAACCAATACCGATGGATCTGTTTCCACCAAGTCTGGGATTGTTAGCCAATACGGAACCTCATTGACTACATGGACCACTCTTGCTGCTCAAGCAGCCTATGAGTATACTACCACATGGGAAGTTACCGATACCGATGGTTCTGTGTCAACTGAATCTGGGATTGTTAGTGCGTCTGGTTCATCATTAACTACCATCTTCACCTTTCCTCCAACAAGTTACTCATCATCTGAATCTACTACTGTGTTCAGTACTGCCTCAAGTTCTCAATCAAGTACTTTCTCAAGTGCTGAGTCTTCCTTAGAATCAAGTTCCGCATCATCTACTGGATCAGCTGTTGTATCATCAAGTATAGTATCTGCTGGATCTGTTGCAATAAGTGCATTATCTACCAGTCAATCAATTTCATCATCTGAGTTAACTTCCTCATCAAGTGTAACATCATTCATCGGATCTACTAGTGCATCAATAATTATTAGTCAATCTGGAGCCCCAGTATCTACATTGACATCAAGATCATACGAATCCTCAGATGTTCCTGCGTACACAACTACTATCACCAGTTCACTTGCAGACGGTTCCGTTATCACTGTAACTGGAGTTGTTACCGTCACTACTGTTGTTCCTGGTTCATGTTACACAACTACAAGTTGGTTCCCTAATGATCATTCCTCGTCTTTCGTGCAACCATACTACCAAAATTCTTCTGCTCAAGCACCAGTTACGATTTCTACAGCTAAGACGGTTGTTACTGGAACAACACTATTGACTTCTACCAACGCTGTTGAAGCAGTGGAGACTACCAACGGTGGTTTAACAACCAGTGGAAAAACTGCAACTCTTCCAGTTTTTACAACAACTACAACAACTGCTGCTACCAATGCCGTTTTGACTCTTGCTAATGGCGGTACCAGTGCTGGTTCGGGTACTAATGGTGGTTCTAGTTCTCCCTCTGGTTCTGGTTCTGGAACTAATTCTGGTGCTGGTTCCAACTCTGCTGTCGGTTCAAATTCCGGCAACGGATCTGGCTCTGGTTCAAACAACAACTCTGGAGCTGGTTCCGTAAAGGCGTCATCCACCACAACTGCTGCTGCTATCGCTTCACATTCATCTTCAGGACCAGCATCAACTAGTCCATCTACTCCAGCTATCATTCCATCTATTAATGGATCATCTAAACCAGAATCTATGAATTTTTTTCTTGTTTGGATTATCAGTTGCATCTGTTTTATTCATGTAATCATCTTCTGATACTTTAAATTATTTCAAAAAATTCAACAATGTTGCTGATGCTTATTTGCTAGACATTCCTTTTCAATTTTTCTATGGTTGCAAAGATAAATGATGCTATTATCTTTTGTCCCCCGTATCTCTTAAGTTTATAATTTTTGGTTATTTCTTTTTAGTTCTTCCCGTATACCCAATGAACATTTAATATTTGTTTGACTATATAAAAATTACGTAGTATCGAAAAGCGTTACATACTTGAGATTTATCGTTAAGAGCGCTTAGAGATAATCAGTGCAATTTCACAATAATACAGATCACTTCTCATTTAAAAAATACAAACAAACTATGTAGTAAAACAAAAACGTAATAAAAAAAAAGACTCTTGCATCAACTTGCATTAAACATTTGGCTAAATGCAAAGTCAGTGAAAAAATCTACAGTGTCAAAATTGTACTCATTGTTGGCATTTGAAGGTAATGCTCCAAATGTCCCAAAATCAGAATTATTGAATGCAAACGGAGAACCAACGAGATAACTATTTCTTCTCAGCTCAGGACGTGGCTGTGCCGGTGTTGCTTGTTCTTGTGGGGTGAGTCCCTGATATTGTTGTTGTTGTTGTGGTTGTTGGGCTTGATCGTTCCTCATAGATAACATCTGTAACCAAATCTTATCAACTTCTTCATTATTCACAAAGTCTAAACCGAAATCTTGGGTGAAATTATTCGTATCTTGTACGAAATCCTTGCATGGTGTAGAGTTTGTATCCGACGATGTGGTCGACATAGCATCACATTTATAGTTCTTATAATTGACGTCGGAGCAAAATTCATCGCCCATCATTTTTGTTTTACCTAATTTTGACAAGGCCGATTCACACATATTCACAAGTTCAGTAATTTGCTCCAATTTGTAATTTGGCATCAGCAATTCTTTGGCGTGATTGGTTTCTTTGGCATAGAAATCCACGCTTGTTATTTTCTTCAATGTGTAGTTATGACCCTTGGTGATTTTCCAAGCGTAATAATATCTCGTACTCAATTTTGAAACTGCAGCAACACTCACTTCTGCACATCTGGTCAAACATGACGATAACTTGCACAATTCTTTATAATAAGCATAATAAAAATGGTCTTTTTTACAATTGTCAGCATGATCATTCGTATTTTTCATGCGATAAATACCCATGTTTACTCTAATAATCATGGCAACATAAATTTGATTTGCTTTATGTATAATGTGAATCAATTTTGGATTAATCATCATATCACACACAACTTCACTGTTACCCAATAATTCAAAATAATGCGGCATAATGTCCACAACACCAGTATGAATAATTTTCTTCAAATAAAAAAATGACAAATCAACGTCCTTCTCTTCGTAATGAAGAAATAAATGGAAATAGATAGACACCAAAAACGATTTCAATGAGATGTATAATTTCACAGGAAAGTTCCTAGCAAAGACATGTATGCTGCCAGGTTTTGGAATTAAGCACTCACTTAAATTCCCACACTTGTCAGCAATCAAAGTTTCAAATTCATTTAACAATTTGCATAGCTCCAGTACTTTAAATTTTGCGGATACACGAAGAACAAGATCCAAAATGCTATTAATTAAATTTGACATCTGATTATAACCAGGAAACATTAAATCTGTAACAAACCTATCGAGTTGTTTATCGATTAACGTTTCGTTACCATCTTCATTAAAGGGCACTTTGGTATCGTATGTATCCTTACCAATTAATCTAGGTGTTCCATAAACGTACGAGTTATGAACATCACTTAATATCAAAAAATGCCATATTTTTCTTCCCAAATTGTTCTGTCTTTTATCATTTAATACATCTTTAAAATTATCAGGTTCTCTGTTCAAGCCCATAGAATATGCCATTTGAATAATCATTGACTTCATTGAATATGTATCTCCACTATCACCATCGTCACCATCCTCGGGAGCAAAAATATGATACATATCAAGGTAAAAAGCAAATTGCAATACCGGCATGGATGCTTTTCTAAAAATATCAAAATAATGCAAGCATTCATTAGCTGTACTAATCGCTGATATTCCAATTGGATTCTGTAATAAATGCTTCATATCTTGTGCCTCAAGAGAAGAATCAGTGGTTTTCAATCTCATATCATTCACACTTTCCTTGTTACAGAACAATGATAAGTAACTTAATCTAAGAACAATTAACAAAGTACCAATAAGAGCCAAGTCCAATCTTTTTTCCACTTTCACTTCTTTAATTTTCTCATCAGCATAAGATGTCCGACCAATTATTTTGGAAATAGATTCTCTAAAATCAACCTCATCCAAAAATGGCATAAATGGGTATAGGTATGTGAAAAATCTGTCTACTAACCTCCAAAGCACCCTTTTCTTCGGCAATTGTTGATGAATCCTGTCTACAAATTGCAACTCCATATTCACTTGCTCCTCATACAAAGTCAAACCTAAGGGGAGTGTTGTTTTATTTAATTCAGTTTTGAGTTTCTTCTTCAAAATCTCATAAGGAACGACGTCATCGTACCCGGTAGACTCCAAAGTCTTCTTTTTGAATTTGACTTCCGATTCGGTCGACTCACTAGTAACAAGCTGCGTATTTTCCTGTGATATTTCATGACTCACTGTACCAAAGACATAATTCTGCGATGCGTCCTTTTTCTCTTCGGTTTTTTTATTGATGTGATGCCATAGCACACTCAACGCTTTATCCTTTTTCATCAATGACGACCATGAGAACGGTCCATAATTAACTCTTCTGTACCCTTGAACGCAAATAGAAGAGTATCCATCATAAAAACTGATTGTCTCTTTATCGTTTAAATAAGGATTGACACCAACAATATCTGTTGCAGCCGTAGATGAAGTGGATTCAGGAGATGTCAAATTAGGAGTCGCTAACACATTACCTGTTGGGAACGATGATATTGTTGTTGATAAACTGTTCCTTGTGTTATCTCTATGCCCGAAATTGATCGGTGGCAATTGGATTGGCGGATGCAGTCCTCGGGTATTTGAAATATTGTATGTTGTGACTAATCTATTCTGTGGTGAATAACCATTAGTGCTGTTAATCGGTTTAGGACTCCAAGGAGAAAACGGGACAGGTGGCGGTAAAAGATTCGGTTGGTTTGGATATGATGGAGTGGTAGACGGCAACGGAGGATTATTTGCGTTTCCATTGATACTGGACTCAATATTTAACAATCTTTTCTTCAACATGTTTAATTCACTTAATGAAATAGTCACTTGATCTTGAGGAACTTGTGAAACATCTATGGGCATTGGTGGTGAGATGGATGCTGATGTAGCCGACTCATTTTCTGGCACGGCTGATTTTTGTTTCTTCTTGGGGACCAGACTATCAAATCGTATTGGATTTCTGGCACTATCTTCATATGGACGTGTACTAGACGCTGGTTGCTTCTCTTGTTTGATATCGCTCGGTTCATGTGTGGTAATCGTACTGTGACCATCATCATAGACACAAGCATCATGTTTCTTACTCTTGGTACAGTTCTGACATGGGTGTTGGCGATCACATTTGATCTTTCTCTTTTTACAATTTGAACAAACCGTGCTGGCTTTCTTTCTTCTTTTGACTTCGGGTTGCCCGATATTAGAGCTCAGGTCAGGGGTGGCAAAGGACATGTTTTCCATCTTTCAAAACAAAAAAAAAAATTCTTCCCCTGATGGTTAATTTAGAATGGTTGGTAATGAGACTCAATATTTCGAATGTGACTAATGAAATTGTGAATATAACAATCAGTTAAATGTAAAATACTGCAACCTAAACGATTCAAAAATTCAGTAGTAGTAGAAGAAGAAAATTTTTTGATGGATTAGTAAGGAATCGTTGACGGGGCTCTGAAACTAGACAAAATTATTCGGTGATTTTTTTGGTTTCTGTTTTTTTTTTTTTTTTTTGAATTTGTGTGCACGCCGAGTTCTGATACAAATGAGGCAATAAATGAGGCCGACGGGGTGAGCGCCACTGCATTATCTCCGAATTATTGTGTAGTCTTTTTCGCAAAGTTTCCTAATTGGTTAATTCTTCGGAAGAGATCGCCGGTGCTGCAAAATCTTGAACAATTTACAAATATTTCTATTTTTCTATTTATTTCCACATACTATCTAATGGCATCCCATCAAAAATATCAAAAAGCATCGACATATCATTGTTATTTGCATTTACATTGAAATTACCAAGACCATCTGAATTGCTATCAAGAGATTGATTTGGTACCGAATAACCAAATGTGTTGTTAATGGAGTTTACATTGTTCATATAAGGATTAGCAATACCGCCAGCAACATTTGGATTGTTGGCTAGATTAGTTTCATTATTAGAATAATTGAAAACATCATTTTGAGTACTATTCTTCAGATTCAACATTTTCAACCAAAGAGAATCAATTTCAGCGCCATTGTCAAATTTCAAATCTTCAAACTCAGTATGATACAATCCTCCAATATTATTCGAATCCACACTATTGGGTGTGTTTGGGTTTTCTGATACAGTGCCGGTTGTAGGACTAATATTGTTAATATGCGTGCTTTCCCCAGATGCAGGCATATTGTATGGACGAGTGAGTGGCACTGGCTGTGGCACTGATGTAGGCTGGTGTTGGTGTTGGTGTTGGTATTGGTGTTGATGTTGTTGATTTTGCAGGAGCAGTGCCAGTTGTGCATACTGTGTCTTTTTCTGTTGTTTTGATGAGAAACGTGTTTTACTTTTAAGCAGGGAAGAAAAGTCCATGTCATCACAATATTTTCCAACTGAAGATTTCAAATGGTTGAGACTAACATCCGTCAAATCCGCCAAATCATTAACTTGATCCATCGTTGGCCCAAAACATAACCACAGGTCCAAATTATTATCTTTATAAAACCTAGGGGTGACTACCAACTTCATATAGTAACTCCTCAGTTTAACCACCATCCAAGCAAAATAATATCGACTACTTAAGATCGAACATGCTGTTAAACAAAGACGACACGTTGTCTCCATTCCGGTCATTAATCTATTTGCGGAAGCATAAAAATTTTCATACGAGGGATCAGTGGATAACCTTAATTGATGATCTGGATCTTGTGACATTTTGTATTGATAATAGTTACTTTTCATCATGGAGACTAAACAAACGTCAATCAATCTAACCAAAAACAATATAATAGTTGGGCTAATGTGTAAATCAGCTGCTTCTCCAAACAATTCTTGACTTTTTGTAATTAAAGTGAATATATATGGTAACATTTCATTGAGTGCCAATGCCAACAATTTCTTCAAGTAAAAATAACTCAAAGCACTATTTTCCTTTTCAAAATATGTATACAAATTACAATACATTGTTATGAGTAAACAATTCAATTTAAATAAAGTAGTAATTTTC
>JAKTVG010000360.1:0-44953 GCA_030557085.1 Candida gigantensis
TGCGACTATTTGCTATACAAGACTTTGTTATATTAATGCTAATCACGTGTTTAGTCTTTTTCCCTTGATTGTCGAACTTTGTTTATATTCTCGACAAGTCTCATTTTATTATAGTTTAGTTTCACTTACTTCTCATCCTTGAATATATGAAAATTGTGTATTAAAAGAAAACGGATTATTCATTCTCATTCATAATCATTGCAAGTAACTGTTTAACATAGACCTTCAACTGAGACTAATTCTACTTGATTACAACGAAGGCAAAATAGGAGTACAGATTGTATTAGTCACAATCCTTTACACTCGACTGTTTGTGCTTATAATTAGTGCATTGTTACTACACGACACGAGGGAAGCAAAAAAAAAAAAAAAAGAATAAAGAAAAAAGAAAAATTTTTCAATTCCATTGCAACTGTAATGTACAACAACTGAACAGGTGTACTTTCTTCCACAAACAAACACAACAGGACATCTCACATACCATGTCGTTCATAAACATCTGCCGTGACAACACGGATCCTTTCTACCGTTATAAGATGCCTCCAATCCAGTCAAAGACTGAAGGTAGAGGTAATGGTATCAAAACCGCAATTGTCAATTTAGCAGAAGTTGCCCGTGCTTTGAATCGTCCACCTTCTTACTTGATTAAATTTTTTGGGTATGAATTGGGTGCTCAAACTCAAATAGTCAATGATAGATACTTGGTCAATGGTGCTCACGATTTCAACGAATTGCAAGATTCATTGGATGGATTCATTAACAAATTTGTTTTGTGTGCTTCTTGTAAGAACCCGGAAACAGAAATCGTGTTGAAAGGTAAAGACTCATTAGAGAGAGATTGTAAAGCATGTGGTAAGATTTCCTTGATTGATCCAAAACACAAATTATATTCATACATTGTTAAGAACCCACCAGACAATAAAAAGGGGAAAAAATCCGCAACTGCAACTGCCAATGTTGTTGGTGGTGGTAAATCTATTTCAGATATTGCTAAGGGTCATGTGGGAAACGGTGAAGCTACTGAAAATGGAAATGGCGCCGCTGGCGAAGATGAAGATGACGATATATTAGCAAAGAAGATCAATGCTGAAGTTGCTCAATTGAAAGATGTCGAAGTTAAAGATGACGAATGGGCTGTTGATATGTCACAAGAAGCCATTGCTGCAAGAGCAAGAGAGTTGGAAGGTTTGACTTTGCAAAGCAATGAATTTGATGAATTTGGTGAATGGTTATTAAAAGAAGCCAATGGATCTAAAGAAAATTTACCATCTGATGTTGAAATATATAAACGAATTGTTGAATTAGATATTGCTGACCGTCCAGAAACATTACAAGTATTGGGTCAAGTCTTGTTTGATGATGATATAATAAACCAAATCGAACCTCATGTTGGTTTATTAGCTAAATTAATCAATGGTGATGATGAGTTTGAAAAGGCCTTATTGGGTGGATTAGAAAGATTCTTTGGGTTGGAAAAGCCAAACTTGATTCCTCAGATTCCAAAAATCTTACACGGGTTTTACGATCGTGATTTGATAAACGAAGAAGTTTTGATTAGTTGGGGATCTAAAGTTTCTAAAAAATACGTTCCTAAAGATGTTTCTAAAAAAGTCAGAAAGGCAGCTAAACCATTTGTCAAATGGTTACAAGAAGCCGAAGAAGAAGAAGAAAGTGACGAAGAGTAGTTTTTCTATATAGGTTTTGTACAGTAAGAACAACAAATAATAAATTTTGTTCATTTTTGAGTAACTTGAAGTAGACTTACTTGCAACTTCATAACATATATTGCTACTATATATAATACATTAAACTAACAACTTACTTTTGATTTGGATTTGGTGGCATATTATAAGGCTGCGGGAACTGCCCATTAAACCCTGGTGGTATCGGTGGCATATTTGCCATATTTGGCATGTTTGGCATGTTTGGCATATTTGGCATATTCGGCATGTTTGGCATATTCGGCATATTGGCCATATTTGGCATTCCCGTCATATTTGGCATTCCCGGCATATTAGGCATACCAGGCATATTTGGAATGCTACCCATTGGTGGCATTGGTGGCATGTTTGCCATAAATCCTGGAGGTGGAGGCATCATCATCCCCATTGCACCCATTGTTGGAGTTGCGTTATTCTTTTCATTCCCACTCCCAGCAGGAACATTTGTTGGTGCACCAGGTCCCTTCATTATATTTTCCATTACTTTTTGAGGATTGAATTCGCCTCGCAACTTATCTTGCTTATGACAGTATGCCGTCCATGTGAATTCATCGAACCCAAAATTGAAATAATCAGAAACATCAACACCTGGAGCCCTCCATGGCTTCATCTTTAATGTTTCTATATCTAGTTGAGTGATTGGTGCGTTTTCATACTCAGGAACAGAATGTATATCTATCGTGGATGTTTGAGTCTGTCTTTTGCTTGTTTCTGGGTCATTCAATTCAGACAATATCTCGCTTCCAACAACAGCGGTGGCGGTGGTTGGTTTAGACGGTTTCGTGTCTCCTATTATAATATCTATATCATCGTCAGAGTCTGATTCTTCGGAGTCGTCATCATCCCCGACTTCTTCTTCCTCTTCTTCATCATCATCATCTTGGTTGGATTGTTTATCTTCTTCCTTTTCTATCGACTCCTCTGTCTTTTCTTCATCTGCAAACTTCACTCTTTTGGCAGGTGGTTGTTGTTCTTTCTGTTTATCTTGCTCTTCTTCATCTGAGTAGAGAAAGGCGTCTTCTTCATCTGAGTTGGCCATTGTTTCGAATTTTGTAGTTGGATTGATGATTAATTGAATTCAGAATTTTTTTTTTCCAGTCTTGTTTTCTTTGCCTTGCGCAATGTCAACCTTTACCTTTTCTGTTTCAATCAATCTTGTTCATATAACATTTTCTACATCTACAATCATGAATCTTTAATAAAACGTTTATAAAATTTTTAAAAAATATATATTTGTACATTACATTAAAATAACAATAATTAGCAATTATAATAAAAATATCTAGCCTTTTATATTGAGTAATTGTTCTCTTTTACCATCAAACTGACCCATGGTTGACGTCTAAATCTGTTTCTATAGATTATCAGTTCTAAATTCTTTATCCACATCTTCATTTCTTTTCTATTAGGAGCACAAAAGTCAATAATCTCACCATTAGCAAACTTAATTTTGAATGAATGTTCCACCAATAACACATCACTGAAATTTCTATAATTTGAACGGTCCATATTTTCTTTATCAACATAGATCAAATCAACAACTTTTGATAAATTGATCTTGGCTCTTGTCTTGTGAGAGATTTCACTATATGCCAATAATGAAGTTCCTTGTAACCTGAAAAACCTCTTTTTGAAAATTGCACAGTCACCGCCTTCTTGATGCAAATAACCCTCAAATGTATTGTTGACTTCTTCACTTAATTCATTGATACTTTCATATGCTGATCTGATACTAGTCGGTAAAATTTCTCTTGGATCAGATCTTGGCACATACAACATCTTGACTTCTAATTGAGCAATCTTGTAAGGTTTACCTCTGACCGGTTGGTTATGGGATGTGGGTGACGATGATGCAATGGTTTCCCATTCATTGAAACAATTAAGATCAAATTGCAAAGCTCTTCCAGTGATTTGGTTTTCAAATTGTTGTAGATCAATATAGCATCTTGCAAAAGAACCATCATGTGCAAATTTATGAGCCCAAGTGTCTTTAACTTCAGTAGGTACAAATTTAGTAGTAGTTATAATTTCTTTAGAACCAAATAATCGACTAATTCTATTCTTTGATTTAACAACTTTCTTCTCGGTAACTTCAACCAATCTACCACGAGGTTTTTCATATGATGCCTTTACAGTTAATAAAAATTCCAAAGAATCAGCAACCGTTAATTCAAATTCCTTACCAATTGCAACTTTATGATCGTCCAAATTGTACTCTGGTGTGGTAACACAATGTACCCCATTATCTAAAGTCAATGAAAATTTAGCTTTGTGGCCCTTAATATCTGGTAAATTGATGTTCTTAATTCCCAATACTCTGAAAAACAACTTGCCTCGTTCTTGGAATCCGACATCTGGTGTTTCATCATCAATAACAGCTGGCGTGGTAAGATTTTGCTTCATGGCATCTTTCTGCGGTGGTAATGGAGGTAATTGTTGATGTGAGACAGCATCGGCATATTCTGAAGGTACAGAAACAGTACTTGGTTTATGAGGTTCACGGAATTCAGTCAGTTCTGGGGAAATCATACCATCTCTCAATTTATTGTTCAATAATTCGTCACCTTGGAAAGATCTTTGTTGCTTATGTGTCTTTCTTATTGGTTCAATTCCAGTAACAGATCCATCCTTTTTAACTAGTCTAACAGGTGATCCAATCTTAATTGGTGATTTTCTTGGAGAAGTCTTGACCGTTGATTCTTTGATTGTACTTCTTTCTGATTTTGGAGTCTGCGGAACACTCACTAAATCATCCCTAGCATCACTCTGTATGGTTGTTGGAGTTGTCTGATCCTTCTTGGTTTGTGCATAACTAAGTGTAGACCCATTATCAACTTCACCTTGGACGCCATCCAGTGATCCAGTACTTTCTGTCATCAATGATCCAATATCTCTATGTTTAGCTGGCGAAGTAAACAACTCAAAATCTGGTTCTGGTAATGATGAAGAGTTTGCAGAAGGACGTACCAAAACCGAATTAGCTCTTGATGGATATATGTCTTGGTCGTTAAACAATTGATTTGAAGATAATAAAGTCATTGGTGGTTTTTTCAATTCACCACTGAGATAAGGCAAGATGTCAGTGGATGCCGAGTCCCCAACATATGGACTTGAATCAAAAGTGGTATTGTGGATTGAAGCAGTCTGCTGCAAATGATCATATTTATCTTGAGGTTCATTAACAACTGAATTCTTCTTTGGTTTTTGTTCAACAAATTTAGCATTAGCATACTCCTCTTGTGTTATTCCTTTTTTAGCATTCAAAATTCTCTTCACATCATCTTTATCCATACTTGGTAACGTTTTCATACCATCTGCTTTAATAGTTGGTGGAGCCCCATTACCAAATTCGTCAAATATATCGTTGTACATGTCACGTGGAGACAAAGCAGACGAGATTCTTTTGATTTCAAATGTGGGCACCCTAAATCTTGACTTTCTTTTAGTGGAATGATCTTCAGATGGTCTGCGCGGAGGTTCCGAAGAAGGTGGTTCCGTGCTAGTTGATGCTAATTTATTGGCCGACAATCTTCTTGCATGTCTTATTTCAGAATATGATTTTGGTTCAGGTGGTTCAACAACTTCTGGATCGTTATCAATATTTGACAAAACATTTTTAGTACTCAAAGGGGTGGAGTTTCTTCTTCTTCTATGGCCACTAGCATTATTAGAATAGTTTGCAAAATTTAAATCATTAAAACCAGAATCTTGAGATAACTCAGGTAAAAAATTTGAAACTTGTAAATCATCCATGTCTGGACTGACAACTCTTCGTGACATAACATTTACTTCCTTAAATTTTCTTGCTTGTAACGTAGATGGAATTTTAACCTTGTCAGTGGACACTTTCTGTTCTTGTTCATTCTTGTATTCCTCATAGTCAGCAATTATTTGTCTAGTTGGAACTTTATGAATTTGTTTCTTCTTCTGTCTCTCTTGTTTATGCCAGATAGATATAAAACTGACTGGTTTTATATCAACATCATTTTCAGCAGATAAAGATTCCTCAAATGTCGAATAGGTATCCATAGTTTTAGTGAAATCATTTAATGATGAGTAATCGTTTCGTTCAACATGTGGCAAAGTTATTTCCTCAGGTGGAGCAATATTAGATGAGTTAGCAAGAATACTTTCATCCTCCTTGTTACCCGTAGTTTCAATGTCTGTAGATTCAGGTTCCAAAGTGGCGGCTGGGCTCTCTGTTTCCAAGGCACGAGGTGGTGCCAACGTTTTTATCAACATTTCACTTGAGGCATCTTTATAATCAGCAGCTTCACTTGATGTTGCAGAGATATTAGGCAAGATATCAGATTTTTCTAGACGACTATTTTCGTCGTTGTCTTCTTTATCACCATCGTTGCTGTCTTCCATTTTCCAATCACTATCAACATGGAATCTTATTGACATCTTTGTTGAATCTTGAGATTCTTGCGTATCATTACCCTCAAAATTATGTTTAACTCTATCCTCATAGGTATCACTGACTTTTTCTTTTTTGGGCATAATATCTTCTAATTCAGATATATCTTCACTGATGTTTGCTTTAAATGTCTGACTTGAGAATTCTCGCTTAACTGTTGGTTCTTTGTTGGTCCATTGTTCTGGTTCTTGTTTCACTTTGACGGGAACATGATCCATACTGGTAGTTGGTTCTTTCTTAACATTATCAATTGTTGCTTCTTTCTTGATTGACTCTTGTTGGTTTTGCTGGTGTAATGAAAGTTGGGATTGTGATGCACTGTTCAAAAGATTCAAAATTGACTGTTCGGTGTTGTTGTAAGACCTATCAAAGGAATCCAATTGATCATCCGATGTTACTTGGGCTCTGGTCTGTGGCTTGATAGTTAATATATCATCAGATACATCACGAGGAATTAATGATTCAACAATTTCGTCAGACAATCCCTTTATACCATCATTGAAGGATACTCCAGGGTTGGATTTTTCTGGGGAACCAGGAACAGATTCTAAAGTTCTATTATTGTCTCGCAAAGACTGTAAAGATGATTGTGATGACCCAGACGATCTTAATTGTACATCTGCATTAGCCAATGAGTTCAATGGGTTTTCAATATCGTGCGACGGAGTCTGTAAAACTAATGATAAACGATGAATGTTTTCTTCGGTTTTGCTCTTTGATGCAGTTTGCAAGTCTTGTAAATGTGTGTCTAAATCTGATACATTTTTGTTGTTGTCGTTTCCAAGATATAAGTTTACTTTCTCATCTAATGACAAATTGCTAAAATTATCATGTTTCAATTTTAAATCAGTCACTGCGGTTGCATCTGGTTCTTCACTATTTTCTTTGACATTGGAGTTTAATAATTCAGCAAATGTTGGTTTTGTCGTGTGAGGAGGTGGTGTTGGTGGTATAGAAGCATTGGTCTCATCGTCCGAATAGTTGAACTCAGGTGCCTTCCATTCATGTTGTATAGTAGGTTGAGAAAATTGTATTTGCTGTTTTGGCTCTTGAACGCTATTTTCAGGGTAATGATGGATTTCAGGATTAGTTGAAGTAAAGGCAACTTTTTTTGGTGATGTTGTCGGAGTTTTCTTCATTATTGATTTACTTGGAGAAGTATTTATATATGTTGGTTTCTGATCCTTACGCGTATCTTGTTTAGTTAAGTCTATAGTTGATGTCATTGGTGTTTGGAAAGAAAATTCATCAACTGTGTTGTTATCTGATGTGGTGGTATTGCTATTGTTATTGTTTGGAATTGCTATAGTTTGTTGTAACTCAACGGAGGTATCAATTTCAAAGTTTCTATCAAAAGAGCTTTCTATTTTAGAATTTTCTTTTTCCTTGTTGTTGTTGATGATGTTGTTGTTGTTTTGTTGTTGGTCTTGATCGCTTGTATAAGTGTCAGAACTTGAGTTTGGATCTAGTAACGGTTTAGAATTTGTTCTCGGAAAATTCAAAGGTTTCGTGGGAGAATTAAAAATTGACGATGAATCTGCCTGCAGTTGCATATTTTGATTGTTTAAAAGTTTGAGATTCATCTCTTTCAATATTAAATCTACCGATTCTGCTTTTACTTTGATTTTGTTAGTATACGATGAAAAGAAGAAATTGTGATAACTTCAGTTGCAGATGATGAGCTTCGTTGCCAGGGGAATGTTAATTGAAGATATATAGAAGACAGGAGGGCAACTTAATAAAGGGCATGAGATTTGCATAATGCCTTGTGTTGACAAAAACAACAACAACAACAAAAAAAAAAAACATCTGCCTAACCAAACGGGTAAGTCAAAAAAAAAAAAAAAATTCTTTTTCTTGCAGCAGTTTATGGCATACAAACAACTGAAATTTGAGTTTAGGTTGGGAGGGAACATACCATTGTCTTGTCTGAATAGGTCAGTGTTGGCACTTGTGGAGGGCGAGATTAACCTCCGAGATTCATCTGACATGTACATTGACATTATTTTGGATAAAGAATTGGTGGTGGTGGGTGATCAAAAAGATTTCTAAAGGGATAAATTTTTTTTTTAGTTCTTTCTGGTGCACCATATAGTAGAAAAATTAGTGGTGCTTATACAAGCTTCCTTTTTTTTTATTTTCTATTGGTTTTTGAGCGCGGTTTGTTCTGTGGTTATATGCAGGTTATGTTTATGTAATTTTCAAATTAGGAAATAGTATTTCTCTTAATTAGGAAGGTGCGTTATAATTTGTGTTAACTTTTGCATCTACTTGTTATCGATGTGCATCATGTTTAAGCAAAAGAAAGTAGAAGAAAAACAGCTTTAGCATCATCGATGCCATCGTCTTCCATCAAAAAAAACTGCTCGCCACTTTGCCGTGGCTTTAGTGATATCTGCTGACTATTCTGTTTTGATGACGCTTGAACAGATTGAGAATTATAGATTGTTTTTAACAACTCTGGTTCATTTTGTAGAGTTAATTGTACTCGCCACGTGATTCAATGCAAATTGCACTTTCTTTCTTAAAGTTAATTATAAAATCGCGTCGATGTTACAATAAAGAACGCTTTGTGTGGTCGAGATACACTTTTTAGAAGCTTCAACAATGAATGCGTTCTTTTTTCGATACATCTGAAAATTGTTAACTTCTGGTATTGTGCCATGATTAAGTTTATTCGTGCGGTTCAATGATAAGATTGATTCAGCTGCTACCAATTATGGTCTTAGAGTTCGCTTAAGTCTTTGCTGAAGAGGAATCTTGTATTTAATGAAACAGGCGCATTTTCGTTTTGAAAAGGATTCTCACTTGAAGAACACACAATCACATCAGGATGGGGTTGTATAAATATGATCGCCCGTAAAGTGTGTGAAATTTGCTGTAGTCCATTTAAAGTAGTAGCTGTTCCCACATCTATTTGATCTCTAAATAAGCTTAAGAGCATATCTTAAATAACTGCGCAATACGAGAGCCTGTTTCACAAGAGGTACTAATAATCAGACTTCTAGTGTTTGATAGTTCGGAGATAAGCCGTCTTCTATTTTCCACCTCTCAAAACTGCACAAGACGTTATCACACTATTGTGATGCATGGAGGAGGTTTGTTGGGACTCAAAGGATAAAATTTTCTGTGCACGTGCCATAATTGTTGTTTCTGTATACAGCACGTTTTATCTGCAGGAAGCATGAACGCGTTCAAAAAAAGACAACTTACATTCCAATTAATTATTTTATTTCTGTTTGTTTACAATTCTAGAACTGCTCATTTTTTTTTTTCAAGGAAGCGCGTTTTGGTCGACAAATTTTTAACCTGTGGAGCGTCAAACAGCAAAGTAGAGGATCAACAACACGAAAAGATTCTTCCTATTACCATCTGATTCAAATCTTTTTTGTATGGTTGATGCTGAGGAGACAGCAAGATTGACACCAACCCTGATTTTCTGGTCAGATCTCTCAAATTAACAAAGTCTTAGGCCCCACAAACTGTGTAGTTGAATCTTTCTCTTTCTTTTGATCAGAGATCAACACATCATACCATGTCCCCAGAAAGTTCGGAACGGAATCAAATAATAAATAAAAAATAAGGGACCCAAAACACAAAGGCAAGAACCAATTTGTTGTAAAGAAAAGCAAGATAGCAAGTTTATGCTGCTGTGTGTATAGTCTATTCGATTGGTTCAGAGAAACAATTAAAATACAACACAGCCAGCTTTCCTCTTACTTGATGGTTGTTTCTTTTTTTCCGTCGTTTGCTCATTTCAGGAACCAACTTGTTCTGAATTTTAGTTGTGAAACACATTTGTTCCCCGTGTGGTTTGTGATACACACAAGATGGATATACTCACACAAAATAACACACATTTGTTTACCTTCGGGCAGGGCCCAGGATAATAAACGCTACATGTCGCCTCCCCCTCACGCTCTGGGTCGGGCTTCCTGTCCATTACGCCAGGTAGGAAGAACTTGCGTCACTATTTCATGCAAAGTTTGGCATTTTTTTTTACTGTCTTGTTTGAATTGACGACGATCAGTATTGTTTCTTTTGCTTTCCTAAGGCGAGAATTTCACTTACACTTAACAAAAATAATAAACATTAAAAAATTTTTTTTAACACACGAGATATATAAACAACTTCATAGCCACGTTCAATTAATAAAATATTCTATTTACACTTTCTTCTTTCTTTCTCCCCCTTTTTTGTACTGTTGTTTGAATCCTTTCCCTCCTTCCCACTTTTTGTTCAACTTTCCATCCATTAACTACACTTCTTTTTTTGTTCACTCGTTTATTATACCCACTAACTAAAATGCAAATCAAATCATTCATTTTCCCATTAGTAGCAGCATTATTGGCCGAAGCTGCTTCATCATCCTCCAACAAATGTTCATTCTCAAAGACATCAATCACGGACGCAACCGGAATTTCTGAATTAAATGCCTGTTCCACTTTAGATGGTGACATCACCATCACTGGTAATGCTATTGGAGCCATTGATTTGAGCTCAGTTCAAGAATTGGCTGCTGATTTGAGTATTCTTAACTCACCTTCCATCATTTCATTGAATCTTAATCAATTACAAAATATCACTGGTTCTTTGATCATTAACAATGCTACCCAATTAAACTCTATTGATTTGACCAAATTGGCAAGTGTTGAAGAAATTCAATTGATTTCATTACCTTCATTTGCTACTTTGAACTTGAACACCGGTGTCAACAAAGCTGGTAAGGTTATTTTGAGTGACACTGCCTTGACTAACTTGGATGGTTTGGCCAGTTTCAATACCATTGATTACATGGATATCAATAACAATAAAAATATTACCAAAATCGAATTTGAAGATTTAGCAAGTGTCACAGATACTTTAATTTTATCTTTCAACAATGACGAAGCTGAAGTCACTTTGAATGCTTTAAAATGGGCAGGTAATTTGACCATCCAAGATGTTGCTGATTTTCAAGCTGCTAATTTGACCACAATCAATGGATCTTTGGGTTTCAGTTACAACACCTTTGACAAATTGGAATTGAAAAACTTGCACGATGTCGGTAGTTCACTCCAAGTTTTTGCTCACGATGAATTAAAAGAATTGTCATTCCCTAAATTGACTACCATGGGTGGTGAAATCCAATTGTTTAACAATACTGAATTGGATGATATGAGTGATTCATTCAAAAACTTGACTACCATTAAAGGTGCAGTTTCTATCTCTGGTGGATTCTCAAATTTGACTATGCAAAATTTGAATGTGGTCAATGGTGATTTCTCAGTAAACAGTACTTCTGATGAATTTGACTGTTCTGCATTTGATGCTTTGCACGAAAAAGGTAAGATTGAAGGTCACAATTACGATTGTACTCATCCAGCTAATCCTTCTTCAAGCACAGACAAATCAAGCAAAACTGGCTCTTCTTCTAAATCTACTAGCAGTGATTCCTCCGGCTCTAGTTCTGATTCTAGTAAAAAGAGTAACGGTAATGCTATGGTTGCCCCTGCCATGATTTTGACTACTATCATGGGAACCGTCTTGGCATTGCTTTAGACGTGCAGCTCTTTATACTTTTTTAGTCTAGATTCAAAATGTGTCATATAGGTTTTTGTATATTTGTTTGGTTTGGTTTTTTTTGTTGTTTATATTTGTTCATACTACTCGTTTTTAATTAATTATATATTATATTATATTTGTTTTGAATGGTAAAAGAAGAAACTAGTCTGCCTATATTATATAATTACATAAAATCCCTTTCGAGATTTACTAAAGAATATAAATTATCTTTGTTACTCAACGTAACCAAATTCTTCTCTAATGCGGCAAACACATTATTTTCATCACTCATGTATTCACGAACCAAATCAAGTACTACCGATCCGTCATTCTCCAATTTGCTAACTTCCAACATCTTCATATTCAACATTTCTTTATTCAAATCCTTATAATGCAACAAATATGAACTTATATCGTAAAAAAACGATTTGTTCCCGAAATTACTCTTAATTTGCATTGTTGTTTTACGATCAGCTGAACCAGCATCTGAAGTGTCATTAATTTTAAATCCTATAATAGGATACACTGCTTCTTCTTTACCATCAGTAAACAAATTATCCCCGGTTGTATTACTGGAACTATTCAAGTCCGATTCCGTTATCACTCTAGCTAATACCCCATTCAATGTTATAAACAAGGACTTATCAATAAAATTCACTCCAAAACCAATAGTATCAGTCCTATATGTTCGCCTCAGATTGGTGTCTTCTGTTAATTTGGTCTTGAATGGTATTCCAATGTCAACTTTACCCGTTTCAATCTCTGTACGTGTGCTCAAACGTCGATTCATACTTAATATTTGGGCTCTTTGCATAGAATCAGTACCTTTAATTGAATTATAGAAAGTTGAGTCCTCCAAATTCACAGCAACACTACCACGAAATTCACCTGGCCTTGAAGTTAAAAACATCTTGGTTTCAACATCTGAATATTCATCCGGGTTTGAATCATTACAAAAGATATCAGATTTTATATTCTCTAAATCAATTTTCCCAAGCATTGCTGCAGGGACACTAGCTGATTCTGGTGTGGGAGTTTCAAAACTGACTAGTTTCTTGGTGAATCCAGCAGCAAGCTTTAGACTACTGTTTGAACTAATAGATGCATCATTCATTGGGATAATAGGTTCAAAATTGGTTGCAATTGTTGTTACTTGTTCCACCTCTATCTCATAATAAAATATCCCCGTTGACGAAGTGACTGGTTTATCCGTTATGAAGTTATAATATCGCGGCTTGAGTAAATCTTCAATATTATCAAGCTCGTTAGCTGGGATCAGTGATTTAGATCCCACGGTCATATTGATACAGGAAAATCCTTGATCATTATCAATTTCCAAATTCAATTTCTTCTCCATATAACTCAAGTAAGGATTAGGAATCAAAGGAACCCATGAGATTGGTAATGGATATTGGAAATAGTTATTTTTTCCAAAATCAACAAAACTAGGTGGATATTTGTACTTGTGACTAATATGACAATTGGTATACAATATCAATTCCTTCAATGACATGGCTAAATATTTCTTATACTCCTTGGAGTAACGATGATCATTTAAATTTGTGAAATCAATCTCTCCAACTTTCCCCGCAGTGAATATCGATGGTGGTAGCTTATTAGTTGATTCAGCCAACGTATCATGTTCCAAATTAGGTTTTGGTTTCTTGTCATTGACATCATTGATCAATCTTCTCTTGAATATACTAAACTGGTCGTAAATATAATCGTCATTATACGGTGTGAACTCCATCGGATTGTCACCCAAGATCCCCAAAAGAGCGAGTTTATAAACAACTTTATCCTTAATTATACTATTCAACAACGGATCTTCTGAAAATCGTTTATTTTGCTCTAAATTTTCTTGATTCTTTGTATGATTATAAAAATAAGGCGAGTCGGTGGTGATTGCGTTTAATAACCCCATTTGTTGATTCTGTTTCGATAGTTGTTTTTGTAACTTGGCACCCTCGCTTGTATTGAGAAGGTATGGGGGAATAATGTAGCATAATGAAGGCACTGTCATTTCTTGTTGTTCAGTTTCTGTGTTAGTTGGTTTCTTGTTGACCAGTAAGGAGTTGGGAACTTATGGCAAAATATATTTTTGTTCGTTCGTTGTCTTGCTGTAATATCCGATCCTGAAAACAACAACGCCGGTGTGTGCCCGATTAAAAAAAAAAAAAAAGATTACTACATCGCAATATCTGCCTTCTTCTCCACTATCGATTAAAAACAGACCATGACTGATCATTTAATTGCAGCAGTGCAGAGACATATACCAAATATCCCATTGAAAGTAATATCTCAAGGAGCAGAGGCTTTAGTTTTCGAAACTACAGTACATCCATACATCCCCAATCCACATTTACAAAACACATCACAATACATAGTTAAGTTTAGACCACCAAAACCATACAGACACCCGAAAATAGATGCTAGTATAACCAAATCACGAACCATTGGTGAGGTCAAATTCATGTACAAACTTCTGAAATTAAATATCCCGTCACCTGAAATTATCCTGGCTGATTTCCCTAATGGGATCATATGGATGGAGCATCTCGGCTCGTCGTTACCTGATGGGAATATTAGCTCATTTAAAAATTGGTTATGGTATTTAGAAAACCAAGGGGATAATAAAATTTGCGTTGGTGAAAAAGTTAGACTTGTTTGCAATAAGGTGGGTCAATTGATTGGTCGATTGCATCTAAACGATATGATTCATGGTGATTTAACATCTTCGAATATTCTCCTAACAAACGATTGCACAGAGCCAGCATTGATTGATTTCGGGTTGTCGTCATTTTCTGGATTACCTGAAGATAAAGCTGTTGATTTGTATGTTTTGGAAAGAGCTATTTTAAGTACACATTCAGTGTTTGCTGATACTTATAATACATGGTTGTTAGAAGGGTATGAAAACATACACAACTCATCGGAATTTAAACAAGGTAAAACAAAGCATAAGGATACTATACGAAGATTGGAAGATGTTAGATTGAGAGGTAGAAAACGAAGCATGTTAGGATAAAAGTGAAAAACAAAAAACTTGTATTTATTAGAAAGCTAAGATTTCAACAGTCTCTCGATCAAAGATTAAATTGAAACATTTATAGCCTTTATCGCCAAATATAGACAGTTCTAGTTGCTCTTTTTCCCAACAAGTGGCTAATACTTGTAGTAGTTTGTTAGCGACACTTCTAGATAAATCGTTTGTCAAATTTGATAAGCTCTTGCAAAGGGTATCTCGTTGTTCATCGTTGATTATTGCTGCCCCACATACAAATAAACTTCCCATACAAATTGAAGATGAGAAATTATCCTTTGGCAAATATAAATCCAATTCTTGCAACATTATCTGCACCAGTTGTTGGATTATTGGGTGGAAAGCAGGTAGTATGGGGTTCTTTATTTTTTCAAGTAGTATCTTGGCCGCGTTAAGAGTGATTACAGAAACACCAAGGTTACTTCGTAATTCTGACCGTAAACCTGAGTGACACTTGAGTCTTTCCAATACTTCTAATTTTTGGTTGTTGCTCTTTTCAACTTCTTCGATTTCGGTCGTCATTGCCAAAGTTAGTTTCCAAAAGATTTCATCTTTCATATACAATCCAATATGGTCTTCTTCATCAAATTCAAAATGAACTCGCAATAAATAGATTACTTTTGCAAATGCCTCAAAACTGGCCAGTGCTGCTCCCAATACGGGATTATTCATCCACGTGACGTCACAATCATCAAAAATTGGTATTTGTAACCACATTTGGATTTTAGGAAACATTGAATAAGGCGAAGGAAGACTAACTAAGTCCAGTATTGAGCATGCCAATAGCGAGCTGGTATAATTGAACAAAAAACTCTCTATCAACAATCTATTTTGAGGAGTTGCTGGCTTATCAAAATCAAGTTTCTCCAAATCGACCCTTCGCTTGATTAAATTATATACAAATGCCACATGTTTAGTACATCTGGAACCATTCAATCCGTGTGCTCGATCGCGTAAACACAAACTTAATCCAGCTGTCATTAACCAATCACTGTCTAAATCAATCGAATTGTTAGATATAGCACTTGCCAATGACTTCACCGCAGAGTCGTATTTTGTTGCTGCAAGAGTTCTATATTTGTCGGCCAACTCTTGATTTTCGCTATGGTAGCATGCTAAGTATGTGGCTCCACAACATAGATAAACATCAATCAAGATAGGGGATTGAGAACCTAGGTGACCCCATACTTTACTCGGGCTAAGTAAAGGGTGAGAATGTGGTAGTGATACAAGATGCATGAAATCACGGGCGCAATGGACATATAATTCTGCATCTTCTGCTGACAAGTCGAAATTAGGAACATAACGACCGAAGGAAAGGAGACTTGCCGATAAGAAAGGGTCCGGATTGACCTGATATTGCATCGCCGGGGCTAGAACTTCAAGTTCTTGGTTAACTGTTTCCTCCAGTTTTGGTATTTGAAGCTGTGTTGATGTGGCCCTTTTTGTAGTTTCTAGCTCCATAGAGTATTTACTCAAAGCAAACACCCCAAATGAATCGGTCGGGACTTTCAAGCTGGTTAAACCAACCAGAATTTTCCTCCTTTTACATCGAAGAGCTATATTATGTTCATAATCTTCAAGTTGAAAATCCTGCGGTATTACCTGACCCATTTTCGTCGGAAACACGCATTTCAACTTATTTCTAATACAGTTTTCACAAATTGGTTGGTTTTCGTCACATTTCTTACGTCGCTTACGACAAGTGAAACATCCTGTTCGTACTCTATTGTATCTGCGCTTTTTTGATGCATCTTGTTGTTCGGAGTGAACATTTGGCAGAGTACCTTGCAATTCCAAATTGATTGTTGTAGACGTCATATGTTTCAGATAATGAGTGGGGGTTGCAACACAGACTTGAAAAATGTTGGGGATTGTAATTTCCTTATCTAGTCGCGAGTGTCGGAGGGCCAATGAATTGAGATCTGGTTGCGGCTCAAAATTTCCCGTTAGAGAAACACACTCTGGAACTGTTAAGATATCTGTGGGCAGGTACTATTTTAGAAATGGCGGTGCTTAGAAAGGTACCTGGTAACTTAATCTCATCCGTTTATTGTTGGAAACATTAAGTCAGTATACCTGCCATAATTGTATGGAACATTTTAGAACCCCAGACTCTATGCAAGGGAGTTATTATAGAGAAGAAAAAAATATGGTACTAGCGCAAAATTTGTTCACTCCAAAACCCTTTTCTTTTACTTATTGTTAACAATCTCAATGTTTAGATCAATTTTACAATCACGAAGTCAATTCTTGTCCCAAGTGCGTAACTTATACAAATATTCTCATCAAATATATGTACATGAAATAACAACGCCACAAACGTATAAATTTTCGCTTTCAAAGCTCCCCCTGGCATTACCCATTGGAACTTCATCATCTCCAACTCCAAAACCAGGGGATTTTCTAGTAAATAAAGATTTTGTTGAATTAATGGATAATACTTTGGAAAAGAATATTTTTGACGATTTTACGTTTGTTATGGAAGCTAGCACGAATGCCAATTCCTTTATGCCAATTTATGACATGAGGGAGATTCCTAGGTATGGGCGCACCCCGTACATTGAAGATGTGTTGGGTTACGTTCAAGTTGATACTAAAGGGAACATGATACCGGGGAGCTTCCAGAAGAATGACATGTATGCGTTTTGTAGCGGGAAGACTGGGTTACCTAAGTTTAGTGAATACATGTTTGAGACATTACAAGAGAAATGCGAAGAAAAGGCAAAGTAATGTGGGAAATTACCAGATATAAGTATATGTTTATATATGATCTTTGTAAAAAATCAAAAACAGCATCTATTTTTCTACAATGTTTTTTATGAATTTAATAACTTCGGCTAACTCTTCTTCACTTGCACTATGGGCAACACCAGGGTAAGTATGGAAATCTAAATTCTTAAATCCCAATTCTTTATAGAACTCAGCAGTTTGTTTACCGTAATCGTAATTAATAACGGGGTCTGCTGTACCATGACCTTGGAAAATAGGGGTATCAAAATTCACACCCAGTTTTTCATAACGGCTCTCGAGTTCTTTACGAACAGGGCAGAATCCAGATAAGGCGACACATCCACCGATTTTAAAATCCAAAAGAGCTGTAGTTGCCAAAGATATGGCTGCACCTTGTGAGAACCCACCAATAATGATTTTCTCAGCGGGGATATTAAATTCCTGAGTTTGCTGCTTGATGAAAGTTTTCAAAGTTTCGCAAGATTTGAAAAACCCATCAATATCTTGTCTAGCATTTGGATTTCCAAGTTCATAAATATCAAACCACGCAGGCATGGTAAATCCGTTGTTTATGGTGACTGGGACTTTTGGTGCATTTGGGAAAACATAATTAATTGGCACATTGATTGCACCAGATTGTGCTATCAACTGTGGCAACCATGACCAACCATCACCACTATCACCTAAACCGTGAAAGAATATAACTGCTGCTTTTCCCAGTGATCCACTTGCTGGAATTCTGATTGCTGAAACACTCATTGGTCTTGTATTGGGAGTATTTTGATAAACTTGATGCTGTGCTACTTTAGTGGAATTCGTTTGTTCCCGTGGGTTCCTCATAATACCGATGAAAATTAACACTGCCAGAATTATAATTATTGCACGACCTAGTCCACCTATTTGTAGAGTTCCGTATACCATCTCTTTCTTTATCAAAATTGGGTGTAAGATATAAGCAGAGAGTTTCTGGATGTATGCAATGTTTCTCACGCTCGTGCTTGAAGGTATAGATAGATCTGACTTAATTTTCTGGTCATGTTTCAAGGTATTGTGATTCGCTGTCACAAGCTGTTTGACAGATCTGATTGGGTTGACATAACAAATACAGTACGAACTAATCGCTTTTGATGAAACAGGCTATAATAAAGTGATAGATCACTTGTGTAGATTCAATAATGCTGATGTTGCCCTTTGCTTGATCTGCTACAACATGGCAAAAGAGAAAATCTTGTGATGTTGCAGCGCAGACCCGAACACCCCCTTTATTGTCGGAAATTGGAAAGAACATAACTCCTAAATTGCCCAACTTTCAAAAGTTATCTAACATCTAGGAAATAGCGGATCATCCCTGTAGAGTAGTTAATTTTGAAAACTTTTAATATGAGCAGGAATCTATCTTTGTTAACAAATTATGTCCGTTAATTTAAGCTTTTTGATTATACATGGTGAAGTTTGACATAGTCGCATTAATTTATCCTGTACTAATGAATTTCTTCAAGATTCAACCACGAACTGTAGTAGAAAAAGATATCATACAATTAGCATAATAAGATAACTATATATAGTAACCCTACGATATAATAGTAGTAGTACAATGGGCCGTTGAAGATATCCTAGTTAATACTGGTTGTCAAACAAGACACGACCACGGTTCAATAAATCCGCATTTTTAAATACTGACGTGTATAATAATATTATATTAACCGCAACTTTTTCCTTTCGTACTATCACTTTCAAACAACAAGAACTTTCCTATGGACGTACTCTGGGGCAACTTACCACCTATCACCAAAGGGTGGTGTATAGCGACATTATCAACGGCGGCTTTGATATCATTAAAACGAGTTAAATTAGTTAGTTTATTTTTCATTCCTGACAAAGCATTAACGACTCAAAATTGGCGACTTATAACATCATTCTGTGCATATAATGAACTATCGTTAGAATTATTTGTTGAGTTGTTTTATATCAGCAGTTCCTGTGGTCGATTGGAATCTACGTTCCTGACAAAAGCATCGATATTGCCACATCGTGTCACTGATGAGTTCAATGAAGAACAACATCGAACATTGCAACAATTCATTGAAAAGAACAAGTCAATCGATTTCTTATATTATGCATTACAGATTTGTATTTCCATTGTGATTGCTGCCAGTTTGGTATATTATAAACTAGATGTGCCTATACTAACATTGGGTGGAGTCTTGAGTCAAGTATTTATATATATCGACGCACAGAATAATCCTAATGAATTGGTTAATATGATGGGGTTATTCACTATAAGAAAATCATATTATCCGTGGATGACAGCGATCTTATCAATTGTGTTGTATGGAAAATTTGAATATGAAGAATCAAAATATCGTAATGGGAGTCATGAATACTTGAAATTTTCTATATTATGGCAATATATAATATCAATGGCATTGGGCCATTTCTGGGGTGTCACTAGAGACGTTATATTGTCTTCTGTTCATTACGATTCTAGTGATAGACGAAGGGAGTTGAAGAGAAGGGCTTTACGAAGAAGTGGAATCGTCAAATTTGATTTGGTTAGAGAATTCTTAGTTTGGTTGTTGTTGCCTCCTTGGTACTGGATTATTATATCGAAAATTAAACAAAGAAGAATGTAAAAGTAAAAGTAAGTTGTATAAACATTATAAGTAATATATTCAAGATTGGTTTTCTTTACAGAGAGTTCATGTAAAGGCACATAGAAAAAAAAAGGAAAGGAAAAAGCAATTAACTCATATTTACTATAACTCTATATATATTATATTATATTATATTTATTTACTGATACCGACATCTTTAAGTTTATCTATTTGTGCAGCCAAGGAATCTGGAAGTTCAACTTCAACAGTTTCCGGTATATTGGTACTACTAGACTTAACAGTTTCCTTTTCCTTCTTTTCGGTTGGGGTCATAACCAAATCAGCAAAGTTCAATCTTGAGCCTTTATCATCGTCAGCTTCTTTAGCAGTTTCATTCCATTCTGCCAATTCCATGGCATGTTCTCTTTCAATTGCATATTGCACAGCTTCCAAAACATCGTTACACAAGTGCTTAGGTTTGTATTTTGGTTCAGTTCCTGCTTGATAAACACCGGTCTTCACCAAAATTGAATGCCAAGAAGCATCATGGGAATTGGCAAATCTGATATCAGATTCTGGAGTGTCACCCACGAAATATACGGTGGATGCTGGTGGTAATTCCAAGGTGATTTGATCTGCCTTTCCAACTTCGGCTATTTTTCCAAGATTCTTTCTAACTGCTGCTCCTTCTTCATCTTCGTCTTCGCTATCCGACCATTGGTAATTTTCTAATTTGGTTTGATTGATAATTTCTTCTCCTTCATCGTTGATCAAAATATCCGCTTCATTGGCATTAGGATCATTGATTGACAATTTCTTCAAATGTTCGTCCAAAACACCTTGTCTCCAATGACTCAAGACTTTGTTGGCGAATTTAAAGGTACCCTTTTGTGGTTTACCAAATCTATTAACTTTCAATTCATTACCAGTGTGTTCACGGTATAAAGCAGCTATGGAGACTTGCAAGGCACCCATACCATATCTGGACAACTTATAGTTAGTAGCCCAAATGAAATCAGAATGAGCAAAATAAATTTGTGGACCTTCATCAAAAGTTTTTGATTGAGTACCCATGACACCATTCTTTGAGGTCAATAATTCCAAAATAATTTGTTGATCGGCAGCCCAATTTCTGGAATCAGCAAACACCATAATAGCATCAATTGGAATTTTGCTGAAATCAACTTCTTTGGTGCACACATCTTCTTCTTCGGTCAAATCGTGATATGGAGAAACAGCAGGATTCCACTTCATGATATCTAATGGAGTGTATACGTTCTTGAACCCATATGATTCAGCAACATTACGACACACATTACCAATACCACCGACAACCAAAACGTTTTTATAAACATTAACCAAATCTTTCATTGGTGTATGACCTTGAATGATTTGTTCCTTTGTAATGGTACAGTTTAATCTCTTGGACAAGTCATCTGCACGTTGTTGTTCTGGTTTACCACCACCATTAGTGACAAAAATAGAAGGAACCTTGATGTGGTACTTATTGTCACCATTCAACAACTTCATAGCTTCAACAGCCTGAGGAATAGTATCAGGGCCCCTCAATATAACACCATCGATATCGAAACAAAAAGCATAAGAAGCAACTCTTTCGTGGTCAACGACTTCCTTCTTCTTACGCTTGATAATGGATGAGTTTCTTGACAACTTAGCTAAAGAATCAACTTTTTTCAAGTTTGCAGATGATGAGTTCTTGTTTGAAAGTGAAGTGCTAGAAGACAATTTAGTTAAACCATTTTGCCATTGATTTAAATCGGACAAAGACAAAGAAGAAACACGATGCTTTCTAACTTGGGGAGTAAGTTGATCAATACCATCATTGTTCAAATAGGATTGGAATTCGGCTCCGCCATCTTCCTCAACAACAGGGCCAGAAGGAGTGTTATTGGTTTGATCTTTTGTCATGGTGAATATATCGCTTTTTAAAATTAAAGTTGAATGAATTAAATTGAATTAACAATAGGATAGGGAATGAATACGTGTGTATAAATGTAAGGAAAAGAAAAAGATGTTTTCAAAAAGGTGAGAGACAACCAAAAGAAAGAGCAAGCGGAAGTAAAAAGGGAAATGGCATGAGTATTTATACGGGAGTGGGTTCAACTCCGTGCCCCCTCTTGTTCTCCCCGCGAGCAATAAACAGAAACTTTATAAATTTTTAAATTATTACTTAATCTAATTTTACTAAGATTAACTGATTCACTGCACTGGCCTTGTGTTTCATGGGCTGTATCTTGCTTGCTTTTTTCCCCTTCATTATTTGTCTGTCGGGCCCGAGCAACTGCAACCACAAAATTTATTTTTAGCCCTTTTGACGTCATAAATGCACAACACTCAACCAAAAAACAACGCTAACCTGCAAAAAACAAAAGAAAAGACAGAAATAGCTAATATGCGGTTTTCAGTTTTCCGCCCGTGAAACATGAATTCCTTGTCACTTCTAGAAGGAAATAATTTATTACATCGCCTTTTGTTTGTAAATACACTGTTGCCTTAACAGCGTTAATGCACTCGGTAAACTTTTCGTTTAAATAATATGCTGAAAATACGACCACTTTTCCGTTGCTTGCCATTTCATTTTTTGGAGTAGAATAAAGACATTGTCGCGGACTGTATATAGAGTATGGCAATAAATTTTGCAGGTTAGTTGTCTTTCTTTATCTTGAAATTAGGAAAGTCAAAGGATATCACATACACAACACACGAGTTCTACATAGTTAACTGGTAGTTGCCCCTCTTGCATTGCATGTGGGTGGATACACGTGCACCTCTACTCTGACGATAAACTTGAGATTGAAAACAATTTGCAATAGGAAAAGGAAATTCATAAATTACATAAGGTATATGGGAGAGCCACATGGCATCTGCCGAGGAAATAATGGAATATGCAAAAGAAATAGCAATCAAACTAATATCAATAATTTTTAAAAGTAGGTTTCTTTAGATGTCAAGAAGAAGGACAAAAATATTACGCAATAGCAATATTAACTAATAAAGTTGCAAAATAATCAGAAATTTGTAAAATTATATAATCAAAAATTTTTACGAAATTGATCCAATTCATCATTTGGTTTTTGTGAGAATAGCAAACTCGAGGAATAAATCTTAATGCGTCATAATTAATCCGGATTTTCATCTGACTAATCCGAACTAATGGACTGCTAACCGAAGTCAAAGATTCATTTTATCTACCCTATTACAACAAGGGAACAATCCTTTATATTGATTTACCTCCTTGACTTGACAGTTACGCCTAAACGTAAACCAGTCCGTGCGATTCCTTTATAATGGCGACCAGCCGACCAATAGAGTATCAAATCCTTTATGCTCCACACCAAGAGATTTTTATTGCAACCAGATGACAATACAAACCAGTTTTGTTGTCAACACTGTACATCTTTGGTTTCTTTTTCAAATACACCCGCGTTCCAAAAGTGGTGCCTCCAGCGGCGTGAAAAAAAATACTTGTTCAGGAAACAAGGTCTATTGCGAAACCGCATAAAAACTAACCAAATTTGTAAAGCATGAATGTATATTACTCATACAAATGTTACTCTAAATCATTAACTTGGTATATTTAAGATAATTACAAATAAGATTATATCAAATTGTTAAATTGTTCATAAAAACGATTTCATTGATTTGAAAGCAAAAATCTTGCATGTCGTGCCTCTTGGTCAATAATAACCAAAATAGAGCCACACTTTCAAATAGTAAATTTTCGAAAATTATGATTCCTATTGGAAGTTCAACAAGGAACTTTATTCAGAAGCACAATTGAATACCTGCTAAATGTATATTGAACCAGTTGCACTTTTCAAAGATATTTTGCAGTTGCCACTGGAAATCATTTCCCTAATTGTTTCATATCTCCCCCCTAGTTTCCTACGGCTATTTTTGGAGCTCAAGCCATTGACTCCATTTATATTACAACACATTATTAAGTCAAAAGTTGAATTGGGATGCTATTATTATAATAAGGATACTCCGATAGAAATTACCGTAGAGATTACTCCGAGGAAGCATGTACATTTTGATCGCATAGATGATTTGATTGTGTTTTACAGTGGACTAGATTGCTATCCTACGCACTTGATCATTGGGTTGAGAAATTTACCTAGTGACGGCAATATCATTGAGGATAGAGATTACGACGACATCCATGATAGATCAGCTTTTTATGGTGACATATTGAGACGCTTTTGTGCTGAGTACATGTGGTTTTTGAAAAAGGTCAAAGTAGTAAGATTGGCTGATTGTTTTTGCGTGGAGGATATTATGGACTTTTTAAAGAATGAGGCACACGAGTTCAATGTCGGAGAATTAGAAATTATTTCAAACCCTGATTTTGAAACATTGGATGAAATACACATAAATGAACTTGTTCACTTTATCCCTAACTCCATTGAGAATTTGAGTTTGTATCTTAGGTTGCCTACTATTGATTTTCGAAGTTTCCAATATTTGAAGCATTTAAATGTCAAGTTTACAGAATTTTCTATTTTTGCAAATTTGCCACCAACCATTGAAAGTCTTACAATAACAAAACTTGGAGGCATCGTCGATCATGTGTATGAAGAAAATGAACTAGCTCCATATTTGCAAAATTTGAAAGTGTTAACATTGAAATTTGGCCGCTTTTCCGATGTTAGATATGTTGGTACGGTTTTGTTTAGTAAGATGACCAGTTTAGAGACTTTAACCTTGAGTTGTCCTTGGGTTACTGATATCTCAAATTATCAGTTACCTGAAGGCATAAAAAACTTGACTTTAAATGATTGTGGTCGTTTGGAATTTTATACTGATTTAAACCGACTCACAAAGCTAGAAGTCCTTTCCATATCGAAATCGAAATTTCCTTTCACTTTATTCAATGAATATCACATTGATGGGAATCTATCAAATTTGACAAAGTTTTCTTATAATGATGGAAGGGAATGGGATAAAGACTTCCAGGCACTGGATCTAACCAGTGACCAGTGTTTTGACTTGGCAGTGTTTCCTGACAACTTGATAGAATTAGAAGTGAACGGAAAATTATGGCTTGACTCATGGTCTTCACCGCAACATTTAAAAAAGTTAACACTACGAGGAGTGACATTCAAGCATGGTTTCAAGGATACTTTCATTTCTCCCACGTTGGAAAATCTTACCTTAGGTAACACATCTTTGGAGTATTTCAACAACGCAACTTTCCCACCTAATTTCAAGTGGTTAGTATTACATCATAATAATTTTTTGAAAGAGTTGGTAGGTAGTAATTTGAGTGAGTTGAAATCATTAAAGCGTGTCATTGTTCATTGTAATGACCAATTGTCTACATGTGATATGCAAAATTATATTGGTAACCGTGAGTTTTGGTAATGGGATTGAACGAGGAGAATACATCTAATCTAATCCAAGTCATAGAATATATATATATATATGGCTAATACATGTAATTAATTGTCTTGTAAAAGACACTTTCAAGATCCGGTCCAATCGTTGCATAATAAAATCATTCACGTGATCATCTCGATTTGGATTTAGTCTTGATTTGGGTGTAGCAAAGTTCGTGCGCGTTTCAGGACAAGTTGGCTTCGTGTACCAAGCAAATGAGTCGATAAAAACAACAACACTGGAACAAGGGTCCCAGAATAAGGTAAAGTTATCTAGACCACACATATTCCGAACTACAGTTCAATTCTAACTGGAAAATGTTTGTTGAACCCGTTTCACTTTTCAGGAACTTGTTGAAGTTGCCATCGGAGCTCATCTCACTTGTCATATCGTATCTACCCCCTTGTTTTTTTCGATTATTTTTAGAACTAAAGCCGTTGATTCCGTTTATATTACCACATATAATCAAAACAGAAGTTGACTTGAGCGGCTACGACCCATATAATGAGAATTATCCGATATCATCCATGTTAAGCAGTTTGAGCGAATATGTATATTTTGATCGCATCGATGATTTGGTCAAGTTTTACAAAGCTCTAAATACGTATCCTACATGTTTGCACATTCATTTGAGAAGCTTGCCCAGTGATGGAAAAACAATAGAAGAGAGAATAGATGAGTCACCCGAAGGTCGCCCGCCTTTTTATGGTGACATTTTGAGACGTTTTTGCAAGGAGTATATGTGGTTTTTAAAGAATGTTAAAGTAGTGAGATTTGGTGATCTTTATTGTCTAGACGAAGTTATTGAGTTTTTACGAAACGAGGCTCAACAGTTCAAGGTCGGACAATTAAAACTACATTCAGCTTCCGATCTTGAAGATAGTGATGTTATAGATCAAAATGAAATAGGTCAACTTATTGATTTGTTGCCTGGCTCAATAGACAATTTGGCATTGCTTCTCAAATTACCGAGTATCGATTTTCAAAAGTTCCACAATTTGAAGTATTTAAACATTGGGAACATTGAGGTTGATATTTTTGAACACTTACCACCTAATATTGAAAGTCTCAAAATTTCAGAGCTTAACGAATTTTGGAATTATCCTTATCAAGAAGATGAACTTGCTCCTAAGTTGCAAAATTTAAAGGAATTGCATTTAAAGTTTGCCTATGTTCATGATGTTAGATATATTGGCACAATTTTGTTCAGTAATATGTCTAGTCTAGAGAACTTGCACTTGTATTGTTACCAAGTAAGCAACATATCAGATTATCTATTGCCAGAAAGCATAAAGGAATTGGATTTGAGCAATTGTGGTAATTTGAAATTCTATAGTGATTTGAACAGACTTATCAAGTTGGAAAACCTTCGTATATTCAAATCAGCTTTTCCATTTGATCTATTCAGTGGCGACCTGCTGGATGGAAATTTACCTAATTTGGTCAAATTCGATTTTAATGATTGCCCCCATCCAAAATTCCAGCCATTAAGGTTAAGCGATGACCATTGCTTTGACTCGGCGGTGTTTCCTGAGAGTTTGAAAGAACTAAAAGTGACTAGCAGAATCTGGTTTGACTCATGGACCGCACCACAGAATTTAACAAGGTTGGATTTAACACATGTGAGATTTAAAAAAGGGTTCAGTAATTCTTTTATTAGTTCAAAATTGGAAGAACTTTTGTTATATAGGACCTCGTTGGAATATTTTAATGATATCATTTTCCCCCCTTGTTTCCAAAAGTTAAATGTGGTATCTAATACGTTTTTGAAAGAGTTTAAAGGTAATAATTTACCTGAATTAGAGTCACTAAAGGTTGTCGCAATTGCTGACAATAAGCTATTGGAAGCTTGTAATGTTGAAAACAGTTTTGAGAAGCGTGAATTTTGGTGAAAACAAAGACATATAGTACGCGTGACTTAGTAACACACAAACCACATGGAAGTTTCACAAATGATTTCCACAGGGACTTAGCTGCGGAGATAAATTGATAAAGACGGCAGCAATTACATTAACAAGCATTAAATTTTCAATTGGCACACACAATTTACTGCGAAAACTAGTGACAATATCAAGTTGTGGCATCGCACCGAATGCTATATTTATAAAACAAAGGTTAAATGATCCTTATTATTGAATTTATTTTTATATAGTAGAAATAAATATAAAATCTAAAAACAAAACAGAGTATACGAAATCTGAACCGAACAAAAAGTATTCTAAAAAAATATGAAACCAACTTCAAAGCAACCAGATATAGCCAAAACTTGTCGATTCTTTGAACTTTCGAAAATATGAAAAATAACGTCTCACAAAGAAATATAAAATCTCAGAAAATAATGCAATGAATTGAACACACGCAACTGATAATTAAAACACACAATGTACTCTTTGAGGCAACTCTAGATGACCCATTTAAAGATGGAATGACAATTGGATTAGAGGACCCAGATGATGATGAGCCAGATGGTGATTGTGATTGAATAACAATAGCAGTACTTGTAGAAGTAGCCTTTCCAGCTCCAGGGACAGAGTTACCGTTTGAACCAGAACCAGAACCGTTGTCAGAGTTGGAAGCAATGCCCGTATTTGACTCAGCACCGGATTTGGATCCAGAGCCAGAAACTACACCGTTACCAGAATTGGAATCAGAACCAGAATTAGTAGCTATACCCGAATTAGAACTAGAGCTATTGTTTGCACCCCAACGTGAACCAGCATTAGTTCCAGACTCGGCGTTGGAACTGCCATTAGGTACGGAACCACCAGAATTAGCAATCGCGGCCGCAGTAGTAGTATCAGAAGCAGTAGTTGTAGAAACTGGTACAGTTGCAGTTTTTACACTGTTACTTAAACGACCGTTTGTAGTTTCCACTGGTCCAGCAACGTTGGTAGAAGTCAATAATGTCGTTCCAGCGACACCCGTATTAGTAGTAGAAATAGTTGTTGGTGCTTGGATCGAAGAATTTCCATAATATGGTTGAACAAAGGATGAAGACTGAGCACTAGTGAACCAACTTGTAGTTGTGTAACATGAACCAGGAACAACAGTAGTGACGGTAACAACTCCAGTTACAGTAATAACGGAACCGTCTGCAAGTGAGCTGGTAATAGTGGTTGTGTAGGCAGGAACATCTGAGGATTCGTAAGATTTTGATGTCAATGTAGATGCTGGGGCCCCAGATTGACTAATAATTGTTGAAGCACTAGTAGATCCAATGGATGATGTTACACTTGATGGGAAAGTCGACTCAGATGAAACAGATCCAGTAGATAATATACTTGATGATACAAAAGTTGATTCAGTAGATGACACTGAACTTGCTTCTAAGGAAAACTCAGCACTTGGTGCGGCGCTTGATTGGGTGCTGGATATGGTACTTGAGACAATAGTTGATTCAGAAGAGGAATGACCTGTGGGTGGAAAGGTGAAGATGGTAGTTAATGATGAGCCAGACGCACTAACAATACCGGATTCAGTTGACACAGAACCATCGGTGTTGGTAACCTCCCATGTGGTAGTATACTCATAAGCAGCTTGAGCAGCAAGAGTGGTCCATGTAGTCAATGAAGTTCCGTATTGGCTCACAATACCAGACTTGGTGGAAACAGATCCATCGGTGTTGGTTACTAACCAGGTAGTGGTATATTCTGTTTGAATCACGGAACTAGAACCAGTGGATGATTCAGTAGTTAATGCGGTTGATGAAATGGTAGTTGACTCAATAGATGAATAGATGTATGACAGTGCACTAGATTCAGTAGATATATAAGTGGTAGACTCGGTAGATGAAGCAGTATATAATTCTGTTGTTGACGTAGTAGTTGAATCAGCACTAGAATAGGTACTTGATGTTTTAACAGATGATTCAGTAGATGACTCAGAGCTTGAACTTGGTTCAGAACTGGATCGAGAACTGGATTCTGTAGATGATTGATTTGTTGACTCAGAACTAGATTCTGTAGATGATTCAACGGAAGATTGAAAGCTTGACTCGGTGGCAGATACAGAACTGATCTCAATGATTGATTCTGTAGATGATAAAGTACCAGATTCAGTAGTTGACTGAGTTGATGATTCACTGGAAGATGTTGATTCTGTTGATAATTCAACACTTGATTCGCTGGAAGGCTCAGTACTAGATTCTGTTGATGACTGTGTAGTTGATTCAGACGAAGACTCAATTGATGACTCGCTTGATTCGGTAGAAGACACCGTAGACGATTCAGTTGATGATGAATTACTTAACTCTATGGATGATACAGTTGATGATGTTGATGAGTCAGTTGAGGAAACGGTTGATGATTCAGCAGACGACTCGGCAGAAGATGCAGCAGATGAGCTGGTAGTTGATTCAGTACTTGCTTCTGTTGAAGACTCTATTGAAAAATCTGTTGACGATTCAGCAGAAGAGTCAGTTGAAGAATCTGTTAAAGATTCGGCAGAAGACACCGTGGACGATTCAGTAGATATTGTTGATGATTCAGTAGATATTATTGATGATTCAGTAGATATTATTGATGATTCAGTAGATATTATTGATGATTCAGTAGATGACTCAGTAGACGACTCTGTTGATGACTCTGTTGACGACTCTGTTGACGATTCTGTTGAAGACTCTACAGAAGACACCGTAGATGAGTCAGTTGAGGAAAGGGCTGATGATTCAGTGCTGGATTCAGTGGAAGATTCAGTTGAAGACTCAGTGGAAGATTCTGTAGATGATTCTGTAGATGATTCTGTAGATGATTCTGTAGATGATTCTGTAGATGATTCTGTAGATGATTCTTTTGAAGGTTCAATGGAAGATTCAGATGATGATTCTGAAGATGATTCTGAAGATGATTCACTAGAAGATGATTCTGTACTTGATTCACTTGAAGATTCATCACTACTATATGAAGAAGAAGTTTCAAAAATTGTTGTTGAAGTGAACCAGGAACCACCAACATCAGTCAGAATATCCACAACACCAGTTTCGGTTAATGGTTGACCTGCAGAATCGGTTGTAGTGATCGTGGTAGTATATTCTGTTGGATTAGTACCAGGTGCATCGGGAGGTTGTGGACATTGAAACTGACAAACAGGAGGTATGGAGTTTTGTGGAACTGGCCCATTATACGTGACTGCTCCAAAAGTAACAGCCGGAAGACCAGGGGAGTTAAGGGTGGCTATGGTAAACAAAGTTGGATCATATCGGAGACCAATATTAAACTGTTGATAAATAGCACCACTTCGTACTGTCAAGATACCGAAGGTGGGACTGTATGAAATTGCCGGATTAACTGTAGTACCTCCCAGAACTTGATCTTGTAATGGAACGGTCAAACCTATCTTGTTTCCATTACCAAAACCATATACTTTGAATAATTGAGCATTAGTTCCCGCTTGAACAAGCATAGAAGACTGGCTATCGACCAAATAATAGTATTGAAGTGACACAGGCATTGCCACTACTGATATGTAGATACTAGAATTAATACTTGCAATGATACATCCATTACCAGTTATTGTTGTATATTGTTGAAAAGTACTGTTAATTAAACAAATTTGACGATTATTTGTAGTAACACCATACTGAATACCAAGGTTTACAACACCAGAAGTTCTTTGATTTTGATAAAACACCAACGTACCCGAGTTAGTCCATGCTGATGCACTAATAGTCATAACGCTGGGGGCAACACCCGAAGCAGCGAAAAACAATTGCCCGGTGTTGGAAAATGTTGTCCCAACCAAATTGTACACAGATCCTGTTAAAGAATCTCTAGAATCAAATGAAATAACACCATAATTTGAAATTGAGCTAGTTGACGAGGCTAAACTAACTTGAAGTCCCGTTCCTTGAGATGTCGAAGTAATATAACAGCCACCGATGGAAAGAACATTTAAATTACCTGCAATGGAAGATACATAATTATTGATAATAGACCAGTATACTGAATTGTTGATTGTGATATCGCCAACATTAAGATCAACGGTTCCACGGTCAACAGTGTTTTGAGTTATAACTATTGCGTGAACTAGATGAGAAAACAAGCAAAGCAAGAAAAAACGTTGTAGAACAATCATCATTTTTGGTGAAATATACTTATAGTTGTTACAGAAACATTGAGGGATCTGAGTATATATATTTGATTTGTTGAACAAACTCGAAGGAGATCCACGGGCTCAATGTCTATTTACTAAACCAGTTTTAGAATCCAAAAATTCTATTATTTTTGACGAGGTAACATGATACAATTGCCTCAGACTAAATCTAACGAGTTTTAGATCTTGCATCTCCAACAAACCAAAAATTGTTTGTATTAGATTCATTCCACAGAAGTGTGTGTTGAATAAAAATAATACCAAATAAGTTCAATAATCACAACAATTAAGATAAAGTAATAACGAGAAGGTTAGTAAACAAAACAGGTCCCTTTATTCCAGCACATTTTTAAATAACCGTTTTCATTTGTCTAAGATTTAAAATCTGTGGGTTGGGATTGTAATGCGAGATGTACATCCACAAGCCTCTGTCTAACATCTATCGTATAGCATTATAACCATATTGAATGCCTCATATTTACGAAAAGAAACCAACAGAATTTAGTAGGTGGTACCAATTATTGAAAAAAAATTATCACTAAATTCATTACGCAAACTTAAATTACAAGAAGACCGCCTTGTATCTAAACTTTATGGTAGGGGTGCAATTGTATTTTAATTGAATTTCTGTTTAAATAGATCTAACTTTTCTCCACAAGATATTTTTATTATCCTTGTTAAAACACAATTGGGGGGGTTTCAAGGGAATGTGACACATTTGTGTTTCCTTCGTTGATATGCCATGAAGCATGTGGGTTATTATCCAGGGTTCCTTTTGAAGACCTTCAATGCAGTTCATGCACCAAAGAAAATATCCTCATGGCAATCAGCGGTGTGGTATTTTATTCCGTTTACCCAAATTACGAACATTACACAAAACTTTAATTCCGCACTCAAAAACATCTTCATTTGCTTACATAATCCAACTAAGACTTGCACCACTAAAGAGTTAGAGAAATGTAAATATCGGAAATCGCCATAAGAAACCACTCACATCTAGTTCTTGATAAACAATTGAGTGTGTGGAAGCAGATACTGGGAACGAGGGCTAAACTCCTCTTGCAAGGCATTAAATATTTTACCATTAAATCACAGTTTTGAATAGAAGAAGCCGTTAGAATTTGATGACAAAACGGAAATATATACATTTTAGTGGTATATCATCGAGGTAAATGCCAACTTGCAACTCTTATGAGGCAAGTACTATCCTCAGTTAATAGAACTTCGAAGTCCTCCACGTGACCATGTGGATCCTACAATCTGCACGTGGATTCCAAAGTATCGTACTATTCTAGAACCACCACATGATTTAGACAGAAAAAAATATTAAGTGGAGGATCCTTAAACAACGTGATATTGTGAACACCTAATCAGCAAGCTATATATATCAATCAGATGTTTATTGAACCTGTTGGTCTCTTTGAAAATGTGTTGAAATTGCCACTGGAGATCATTTCCCTCATTGTCTCATATCTACCCCCTTGCTACTTTCCATTATTTTTGGAACTAAAGCCGTTGGCTCCATTTGTATTACCACGGATTCTTAAGACAGGAGTTACATTGAGCAACGATAAATATGTGGAATTTGATCCGATTAGACTTACTAATGACATTGAGACCGAACAAATATATTTTAGTAGCATGGGTGATTTGGTCAAGTTTTACGAACCGATAGGCAAGTATCCTCCACATTTACTGTTTAAGTTGAGAAACCTTAGTGATGATACGATAATTGATCAAATTGAACCGGAGGTACACAATACTAGTCAGAAGTTTTATGGTGATGCCTTGAGAAAGTTGTGCTCTGAGAATATGTCGTTTTTGGAAAATATTAAACTGGTGGATCTTATTGATTATTTCTGTATTGAGGATATCAAGGAGTTTTTACGAAACGAAGCGCAACAGCTCAATATTGGATATCTACATCTAGTTTTAAAATCCTTCATCGAGAATTGGGGTGAGACAGATGAAACAGTTGACGAAGATGATACCGATGATGTCCGTGAGCTAGTCGGGCTCATACCTGAATCAATAGAGACTTTGAACTTGGATCTTAAAGTGCCAAATATCAACTTTCAAATTTACAAACATTTAAAGCATTTAGAAATCGGGAGTACAGAATTTTATATTTTTAAATATTTACCACCAAGCATTGAAAATCTTACAATACTGAAAGTTGAAGACTTTTGGGAGAATGAATATGCAGAACACGAACTTGAACCTAATTTGCAAAATTTAAAAGTATTAAAATTGAGTTTTGGCTATGTTTCAGACGCTAGATATATTGGAACGGTTTTGTTTAGTAAGATGTCCAGTTTAGAAAACTTGCAATTGATTAGTGACAAAATTACTGATATCTCAGATTATCAATTACCACAAAACATGAAAATTTTGGGATTGATAGATTGTTCTAATTTGAGATTCTATGTTTCCTTGATCAATCTTTCAAAATTGGAATCCCTTTTCATATATGAATCAGAATTCCCATATGATTTATTTAAAGAAAATGTGATTGACGGAAACTTACCAAATTTATCTGTGTTCAGTTATAGCGATGGCAGCGGATATGCTCAAAGTCTTCAGTCATTGGATCTAACAATTTCTCCAACTTTGGATGCAACTAAGTTTCCTGACAACTTAAAACGTCTAGGTATCAATGGCCGATTCTGGCTTGACTCGTGGGTGCCACCTCAAAATTTAACAAACTTGACCTTATCAAATGTGACATTCAAGAATGGATTCAAGAATTCTTTCATACCTTCTAAATTAGAGATTCTTTTCTTGGAATACACATCATTAGAATATTTCAATGACTTGAATTTCCCCCCTTGTTTCAACACACTCCATTTGGTTGATAATAAACTATTGAAAGAGTTTAAAGGCAGCAATTTAAACGAATTAAAATCGCTTCAGAAAATTTTCCTTCTTGGTAATAGACAATTGACAGTAAATGATGTACAATTCCGTAATGCTCCATATGATCTTTGGTAAAGCTGAACCAGTCTAATTCTGTATCATACGGAATGGGCGGTCCAAGATTTTAAATTGATTTCCATTGATGCAAAATGATTGAGGAAATTTGTTTCAGAATGTTAGTGGAGATAGCTTAGAGTGACAACAGATATATTAATTAAATTTAGATCTGCAATTGGCCACTATAGCTAGTCTTACAGGTGTTTTCTACCATAGGGTCGATTTTATACATTTTAGTTTAACGAATGAGTGGTGGTGACATTATTAGGGGTATTTGTTGCAAAAGCTAGTGCTTGTGTCAAGTTGGGATATCATACTGAATAATATATACTTTAAACAAATTATGATTCAATTAATTACATACTTTTTATATAGTCGAACTAAATATAGAATCTAAAAACAAAACAGGGTATACGAAATAATTTAAACAAATACTGGTACTCAAATAAACGACCAAAACTTCCGAAAATATGAAAAATAACGTCTAACAAAGCATCAAGAGGGTTGATAACTTCTTAAAAAATTGCAAAATCCTAGAAGGTAATAGCATGAATTAAACACATGCAAGTAATAACCAAAACGCATAATGTATTCTTTGAGGTTTCTTTGCCGGCTCCATTCACAGATGGAATAACAACTGGAGTGGATGATCCAGATGATACAGAAACCGAAGATGTTTGAGACTGAAGAACAGCAACAGTAGTGGTTGATGTAGTCTTTCCAAAACCAGAACCTGAATTACTATTTGAGCCTGAACCTGAACCTGAGCCTGAACCTGAATTGGAACCAGAACTTGAACCGGTGCCGGAGTTGGACCCAACACCAGAGTTTGAACCAGAACCAGAATTAGTACCCGAGCCAGAATTGGAACTACCACTAGAATTAGATGCAGAGCCAGAGCCATTGTTTGCACTCGAGCCAGAATTAGTACCTGAACCAGCTTTAGTGCCAGACCCACCACTAGAACCACCATTATTAGCTGCTACAGTAGTAGTAGCTGTAGTTGTAGAAACTGGTACGGTTGCAGTTTTTCCACTGTTGGTTAAACCACTATTTGTAGTATCCACTAGTCCAGCAGCGTTGGTGGAAGTCAACAATGTCGTTCCAGTAACAATCGTCTTAGTAGTAGAAGTCGTAACAGGTGCTTGAGCAGAAGAATTTCCATAATATGGTTTCACGAAAGACGAGGATTGCTCAGTAGGGAACCAACTTGTAGTTGTGTAACATGAACCAGGAACAACAGTAGTGACGGTAACAACTCCAGTTACAGTGATAACGGAACCGTCTGCAAGTGAACTGGTGACAGTGGTTGTGTAGGCAGGAACATCTGAGGATTCGTAAGATTTTGATGTAAATGCAGATGATGGGGCTCCAGAATGACTGATAATTGTTGATGCACTGGTAGATCCAATAGATGATGTTATACTTGATGATGAAGTTAACTCAGATGATGAAATTATTTGACTGGTAGATAATGAACTTATTGCAACAGATCCCGTAGATACTATACTTGATGATACAACAGTTGATCCAGTAGATGATGCGGAACTTGATTCTAAGGAAGACTCAGCACTTGAGAAAGTACTTGATTGAGAACTTGAGGCAGTACTGAACACAGTAGTAGATTCAGAAGAGGAATGACCTGTGGGTGGAAAGGTGAAGATGGTAGTTAATGATGAGCCAGACGCACTAACAATACCGGATTCAGTTGACACAGAACCATCGGTGTTGGTAACTTCCCATGTGGTAGTATACTCATAAGCAGCTTGAGCAGCAAGAGTGGTCCATGTAGTCAATGAAGTTCCGTATTGGCTCACAATACCAGACTTGGTGGAAACAGATCCATTGGTGTTGGTTACTAACCAGGTAGTGGTATATTCTGTTTGAATCACGGAACTAGAACCAGTGGATGATTCAGTAGTTGATGCGGTTGATGAAACAGTAGATTCATTAGTTAATTCTGTTGATGATGCAGCACTGGATTCGACATTTGATTCAATACTAGAATAGGTACTTGATGATTCAACAGAAGACTCATCAGAAGATTGAGAACTTGATTCTGTAGATGATTGAGCACTTGATTGAATTGTTGACTCAGAGCTAGATTCTGTAGATGATTCAAGGAAAGATTGAGAGCTTGATTCGGTGGTGGATACAGAGCTGATATCAGTGCTTGATTCTGTAGATGGTAATGTGCTAGATTCACTAGTTGACTGAGTTGATGATTCACTGGAAGATATTGCTTCTGTAGAGGATTCAACACTTGATTCGCTAGACGACTCACTACTAGATTCGGTTGATGACTCGCTATATGTTTCAGATGAAGACTGAATTGATGACTCACTAGATTCGGTTGATGACACAGTGGATGAGGCGATTGATGATTCAGTACTTGACTCGGTGGAAGATATAGTACTTGATTCAGTAGATGATTCGGTAGAAGATTCGGTAGAAGATTCGGTAGAAGATTCGGTAGAAGATTCAGTTGACAGTATGGTTGATGAGTCAGTTGAGGAAACGGTTGATGATTCAGTGCTAGATTCAGTACTGGACTCAGTGGAAGATTCAGTTGAAGACACAGTGGAGGATTCTGTAGATGATTCAGTGCTAGATTCACTAGATGATTCTTCTGAAGATGATTCTGTACTGGATACTGTAGATGATTCACTGGACGATTCTGTACTTGATGCACTTGATGATGCTTCACTACTATATAAACCAGAAGTTGTAAAGATTGTTGTTGAGGTATACCATCCATTAGCATCTGTCAGAATATCCACAACACCAGTTTCAGTCAATGGTTGACCAGCAGAATCAGTGGTAGTAATAGTAGTTGTGTATTCAATTGGATTTGACCCTGGTGCATTAGCCATTGGGGAACAATAACCTTGACAAACAGGTGGAATAATATTTTGTGGAATTGGACCAGAATAAGTAACGGCACCACTAGGTACAAAGGGGAGACCATTTCCACCATCGGTGACTATACTAAACAATGAAGAATCATATCCAAAACCAATAAAGAAATCCTGGTACAATGCTACACTTCTTAATCTCAATATACCGGTATTAGTAAAATATTGCCATGGAGGGTTCACTGAGACGGTTGGATAGCCCGGTATAATTTGAACTAATAATTGTGCTGTCAATCCAATTATGTTTCCATCACCAAAACCAACTACTTGAAACATTTGAGAGTTAGTTCCTGCTTGAACCATCATTGAAGAAGCACCATCGGCTAAATAATAATATTGACTTGAAGAAGAATCTAATGAACTATCAGCAATATAAATACTAGAATCAATATTGGCAATGATACATCCGCTACCAATGATCTCTGTGGATTGTTGGAAAACACTATTAGTTAAGCAAATGCGATTGCCATTTGTAATTTGACCACCAGCAGTACCAAGAGTTAAAGTATTTTGTGATCTTTGATTTTGATAAAATGTAATTGTTCCCAGGTTTGTCCAATCTGGGGCACTAATAGAAATTTCACTAGGGAGAACACCTGAAGTTGCAAAATACATATCACCACTATTGTAAAATGAAGTACCAGCTATATTGTACACTGATCCGGTTGATGAATCTCGAGCATCAAATTGGATAAAACCCAAATTATTTGTAAGACTGCCTGAAGGAGACAACAACGAAATTTGAAGACCGGTGCTTTGAGAAGTCGAAGTGATATAGAAACCACCGTTGTATTGAACTGTTAAACTACCGACAAGTGCAGAAACAAAATTATCAACAATTGACCAGTATACCCTAGAATCGATGGAAATATCACCGACATTAAAATCAACAGCCCCACGGCTTACTGTATTTTGACTAATAGTTAAAGCCCAAATCGGGTTTGAAAACAACCAAACTAACAACAATTGTCTCAGAAAAAACATCATGGTTGAGGTGAAGAATTTGAAGTAGAGTTAAGCTATGGAAATGTTTTTACAATAAATTTGAGGAATATTACTATATATATTTGGTTTTTTGAACAAGGCGGAAAGAAGATCCACGGGTTCCATCTTTATTCACTAAACGATCTTTTAAGATGCAAAACTTTCTATTTTGTTTATCTAATAAAACGTTACACAATGGGTCTCCAAAATTATAATAATTCTAAGCCTGAATGAGAAGGATTTAGATTTTGCAGATCCAATACACCACCAAGTCTATTTTCAAAAATTGCGTGTAATATGTGGATTTGATTTAGATTTATTCCACAGAAGTAGTTTTTGAATAGAAATAATACCATGTGCTCAACAAATTAACTTCTTCCACCCACAACAATTACGATATTATTATAATTAGAAGGTTCATGTCCACAATGGGGTCCTTGTTTACATGATATTTCTGATTAACTGTTACGAGATTCTCAATTGGTCTATGATCATAGTCACGGGATCATAATGCGAGATGCGCAACGACTTCCTTATGTCTCACCTTGCTAGTATTTCACATACTATCTAGACTAAAAGTATATTTAATTTGAGACTTCAAAGTTGATAAATTTAGTAACTACCACCATTTTTTTTTTTTGAAAAATTCTCACTAAAATTATCACGCAAACTTAAAATACACGAATGCCGCATGATGGCCAAGCTTTGAGGAGCTATGAGTAAAATCTGGATTTAGATTCAAAATTAATTAAAATAACTTTATCTCGAATATTCTCTCCGCAACAGATCTATTGTGGTGGAAACACAATTCCACAATTTTGTGTGTGTGAACAACCAAGTGTCTGTGGTATTTCTACTTTCTTATTAGTTTCCCACCAAAAATGCTAGGGATCTAAACACGTTCTTAATTTTATCATTCAGGGTTTATCTCGAAACTCTTCCATTTACCCTATCCAAATTAACCTTCTCCTCACAATTATTGGTTAGATACTTTTCTAGTCCCTATTCCCTTTAGACAAATTACGAAAATCACACAAAACCTTATTCGTGCACTAATCTAAAAACCACTTAAATTATTTTTCGTACTTTCATAGTCCATTTATGTTTTGGGTTGATACTGGCAACGGGTTTATTTATAAATGTGTCGATATATATTTGTAAAGAGTTAATAATAGCTAGTTATCGACCAGTAACTTGTCCTTTCCGAAGCCGAACTGTATTTTGTGGCTAAACGGAAATTAAACTCTCGGGAAAACATTTTCCGACAAATTCTGCATAATCCATGGATGAAATAATTTGTACAGCAGTTAGTTACGATATTGAAAGATAACTACAGTTAACCGTTACTTTTTGAATCTCAATTTGCATAAATGAAGTATAAATACAAATTTGGACCATATAATTGGCAAAATGCGCAGTGGTTGCAAAATGTATGCTTATTCTCAACAATGTAGCACCCATGGCTACGACTTTCAACTTGTGCATAAAAATTTTTCACTTAAGGGAAGCCTAGTGTAGGAAATGCATGCCTTCTAATAGATGCCAATAATCTGTGGTTACACGTGTTAGATGTATTGTCAACTTTTATCTAACACTACAATTTGACCTCGAGTAGTTATTTACATATATGGTCGTGTCATTGTCAAATCCGGATTTAGCCTCGGATTTAGTTAGAAAAAAAATACCAGGAGTACGAAATAGTACTGTAAAGTTTCAACTCTTCTCCTATGAGTTGAAAGGGTGTCGATATAGATAAGTGTTCAAGCTATTTATGATCATCACCATAGACAGCATTATTAAGTTGGTCTAATAAAAAAAAAGAATCCCCACACAGGGGTGCTGGTCATCGAACAAAATATCCCCACACTGGGCACTATGCACTACCAGTCACTAAAATAGAATAAGCTTCGTCCCGAAAAAGGAAAGTGGGAAACCAGCCTGCCTAAATGTGTGTTCTAATCTTCTTTGGGAAGGCATGATAGTCCTGTCCTCGACTAAGAGGGGTATTCTATTGTACTAATTTCGTCATCAGTATGGAATCTCAACTAGACCATGTCAAACAAGTCCATTGAGGTGATTCCGGAGTTTCTTTGCCTTGCATAAATGACTCAAAATTTTCGCTCTACTGCGTGTCCGGCCAAGATATTTTGCAAAAAGAAAAAAAAAAAAATAGAACAGGAGGGCAGATGGTAGGGTGTGAGAAAAGGGCTGGGGGAGGACATTTACGTTGAAAATGTCAGGCACCATTCTCAAAGTGGGTAAATGTCTCCATAGAGGTTCGACGAGAACGGAACATATACCATGGTGCTTCCTGCAAATTCTGATTGTAAACAGAAGCAGAGAGTTGTTTTCTGTCTCTTTTGATAGACTTTTTTATCCAATTAGTAAACTTATAAAACAATAGTAATTAGTAATCGATAATGGGAGAATAAGCCATCCCAGCACTAAAAAGACAATGCAACAGTAGAAGGCCAAACAAACAAGCCAATAATAACCCAACGAACAAACAAACAAACCAACAAAGATAGATGTGATGTATATTGCTCTCCTTCTCTCCCTTGCTGCCTTAGTAAAACTTTAAGTTTGATTTGACAGAGTGTTAGTGGATGATACAAGTAGTTTGTGTTGTACCGGTATTCTGTTTAATGTGTATGTATGGGTTGTAAAATTGTAAAATTATGAATTAGCTAAGGCGTGGGGGGGACTAAAAAAAAACAAATTTGTGCTTGAGACCCAACTGGCGGGTGGCTCGTTCGCTCGCCTTTTCAGGACACTGGTGGTGGTGGTGGTGCCCCTCCCGGTTCTCTCCCAACAACAACAACAACAACAACAAACTAATTAAACAGAAAAAGAAAAATCAAAATCTATATTTCCTTTGTCTACTGGCAATAAAATTTTAGATTAATTAAAATTCTTTTCATTCAAAACTTGCATCCCTTCTTTTATCAACTATTATTAATTCACCTTCTTTATTTTATTTTATTTTATTTACACCGTTATATGATTCACTAAACCAACTTAATTAAATAATCAATTTTATAATGGAGTCTCCCAATCATCAGGATTTGCAAGGGCCACACCAGCCTAGTAACTCCGCAAAACAGGGCTCTGAACAACCACAACCAACCAAAAAACGTTTAAGAGTTCGGCAAGCAAGAAGTTGTTCAGTTTGCAGAAAGAGAAAACTGAAATGTGATAGAGCACGTCCTTGTGGGACTTGTGTAAAGAAAAGTATTGTTCATTTATGTCATTATGAAGAAGAGGATAGACCCCCTGCTAATCAATTTCTACCTCCTCAAAATAATTTTTACCAGCCAGTGGATGGTAATGGTTTTATAATAACGAATCAACCACCACCACCACAATATCCGCCCCAACCGCAGCAGATGCAACATGCATTGCCCCATCCACCCCATGGACCAGTGCATTCTCCAGCCTACCAAGATCAATACAATAACAATGCATATTTCCAACCATCGCCGACAAATGTGCACACGAATGGCAACATCCAAGTACCGAATAGAGGTTTACCTCCACCACATCTAATGAATCCTCAATTTCTTCCACCACCAATGGGATACAGCCCAAATTCAGGAATGATGCAACCTCAACTTCCGCTCCCCACACCCCCATTACCAAACAGGCCAACTAATGATGGCTCTATGCACAGTAGCCCTAGTAGGAATTCAGTGACTTCGGCAACAAGTAATGCAAATACAAATATTTCGTCAAACACAGTTCCAAAACATTCCAAAACAAATTCCATAAGCTTGCCTTTGCCACCGCCTGCACCTTCTTCTCTGCTAGCATCATCTGCACCTATATCAACAATATCAAAATCTCCAAGGTTGTCAATGGGGGTGAAAAGCTCAATTGGACTGAATACCGTCGCATCCCCAATCCCACCTATTAGCGAAATAGCTCCTTCGTTTCAAAGAGTGAAATCTATAGGATCTAGCTCTGATAGCATGATGTCTCCCACTACAATTGGAGTCAGTGATCTTCTTAACCCTTCTAAACTAAATGGCGGATCCAGACTTTCAACAACAGATCAACAACAACAACTACCCGAAAACATTGGTCGCGTACAAACTGATGGTCAAACTTCACTGTTACACGATCAGTTGTCTCAGCAAACACCCGCATCAATTAATTCTGCAACTTCACCAAATGATAGTGAATCCTTTTATTCAAATTCTTTGGTGTCGATACCATTGGGTCCTAATTCATCGTTGCAAATCAATGCATCAGATACAATGGATGTTTTCACAAATGCGGGGCTTTCGTTACACAGAGCAGGAATTGAATGGCAACAGACAGGTACACTCTCATATCTTGGATTGACAAAAAGTGACCCATTCATTACTATATTAAGAAATGTGACTGTGCAACTATTCAAGAGTGAGGAAGTTTTAAATGTTATAAGAAATGATACTAGTAGGAAAAGAAGAAATTCCAATGGCAGTTTAACTTCTTATAGATCTAATAAAACGAATGAAGAGAGTGTTACTCCCGTTGGTAACCACAAGAAATTGAAAGTGGATAACGCTAGCAGTAGCGCTGCTGCGACAGGATTAACCCCTCTTAATATGGGATCGACACCAATGCACAGATCCAATTCAAATGACTCAGCGTACTTTACCCAAGGTTTGAATGTGGGAGACACATTTGGAATTATTTCAGAGAGTTCGAAACCAAATGCTAATTCTCCAATGGAAACATATTCACCAATGTCAGGACCTGGACCTGTGAAGTATGATAGCCCTAAGAAAATATCAAGAGATTTAGCAACAATTGACTCATTCTATACGGGAGGACAAAAGAAAGCAGATTATTATAGATTTGTTGAAGAAGAAATTTTGAAAATATTACCAGACAAGACAAATCTGTTCCAATTGTTTTGTCAATATTTTAAGTTTGTTAATTCATTCAACCAAATAGTAGATGAGCATCAGTTGTTAGTGGATATAAATCCAATACTTCCGAAATTGCTTAAATTCAATCATGAAAAATTTACAGAAATCAAAATTAAAAATGATAATGACTTAAGAACTTTAGGAATATTTTTGCTTGTGCTTAAATTCGGTTATCAAACTATGATTCACAACGATAATGAGTATAATAACTACACTGATAAAGAAATGAGTATTATCAACAGCATGCAGAAATTTGACAATGCCACATTTAATCGTGCAATCAATTTATGTGTTGCTGATGGTTTAACACCAGCTAAATCTTCCTTTAAATTAGTTCAATTGTTGACAATGTTGTATTGTTATAAAAGTATGAGTCCTGATGATTCTCATGGTGTGTGTGGTGCAGATGCTCAGATATTATTGGGAACGATTATTAGACAGGCTTTTTCCATTGGAATGAATAGGGATCCTACTCGTTATGACACGTTTGGAGATTTGATCAAGAATCAAGTTATGATTAAAATGTGGAGATATCTTTGGTGGTATTTGATGATCACCGATGCCATGAGTGCTTTCAATACAGGGTGTAATTTAAACGTCCCGAGTCTTGATGTATGCGATGTCGAAGAACCGTTTACTGACGATGATGAGAACCCTGAAATGGTTAGAATTTATAAAACATTGATTCGTATTACTCATCATTACCGAATTATTGTTAATAAGATTAATAATTTGACTCAAAAACCGAAAATTGTGGATATACTAAAGGAAACTAATCAATTGGAAAGAATTTTTTTTGATTTCTTTGGTAAGGATTTTTTCAAGGATGTTATTTGTAAACCTGCTAAGGATCCTACTCAACCTAATGGTTTTGATCAAACTAGTAAAGAACATTTTGAAAGTATGGTAAAAGTGTTCAAATATTGTTTATTCATTCAATTGAGGACCAATTTATCTGGGATGTATTATAAAATTGCTATTCATTATGAGAATGAATATGATAAGTCCAAGACTCCATCAATGAGTGCAGGTATTGAATTGTTCAAAATATATATCAAAAGTGTGGTGCAATTGGTTTATATCATGTCTTATGTTTTAGACAATTCAGTTGAATTATTTGGAAAGAATTTTGATTACATGTTAACTTCATCGAATGAGAGATATATGATTAAGGCACATTCATTCTTAACTTCATTTTTCGTTAGATTGTTGCATCAGAAGAAAGAATTATCGTTTAAAGTGTTCAAAGAGATTACTTTTATGTCCAGATTAGAAGATATTAATAAGCTATTTGATATTGTCTTGGAAGACGTTGAATTGTTTGTTGGAGACTTTAGAAGATTATCCAAGACATATATCAACTCCTACCGTTTATACATTATAACATTTATTGTGTTGCGACAATGTGTTGATAATTCAGATGCATTTTTCGAGAAAAGTGCCAATCAATTCCATGAAGGGACAAATATGATTGAATTCTTTTCAACACTGGAATTGGACCATTTATGTCGATTATGTAAAGAATGGAGACATATTAAAGAAACACAAAAAAAATTGAAAGATGCTAAAAAGAATAAAAATGGTGATAAAGATGATGTGTTTGATCCTTTGAAAGAATTG